>JBCAUA010095452.1:0-10394 GCA_038406235.1 Peronia verruculata
ATCTCCTAGTGAAAAAAATAGAGAGAGGGTTGAATGACTATGCTTTCATATTAAAGTTTCGATGATATCATTGGTCATTGGATGTATTTTTGCGCCATTCTAGATATGCTTACATATATACCTAATTAAATTGACGTTTTGTATGAAAATATTTTTCTTTGTGGAATGCACATAGAGAATTGTAAAAAAAAAATTTTTTTTCACTTTTTCTGTAATCTATTACCAGCAATGCTGATGGACTTGTCACAAAAAGAAATACTCCAGACGAAAAAGTACACCTGTGTGATGATGTAGAAATAAGATGAGCCTTGAACTGACACCAAACTGATAAATGAGCTTCTTTTTGTCACAGGTGAAACACTTTTGCCCCAGCGTACCAATCATCCTAGTAGGAAACAAAAAGGATCTGCGGAACGATCAGGCTACTATTGAGGAGCTGGCAAAATTGAAGCAAAGCCCTGTCAGAACTGAAGAAGGAAAGGCAATGGCGGAAAGGTGAGCAAATCTTGTTGACATTAATTATTTTGTTGAGATGGAAAGGATATGTGGGACAAACCTCCAGTATATGTGGTTGGATTGTCTTCATATCCATACAGTATTTCCTCATCTGTCGGTTCCAAGACTGCCCTAGGATAAGTGAAGAACCACAAAGAAGGGATGCTATATTTATTTTGTTATTTACACACATTTCAAACCTTTATAAACTTCCCCCATACTGTTCTCAACCCTCTCTAGTGTGACACACTTACGTACCGTATATTTCTTACAGTGAGAAAGTCATAAATGGAAATTAAAATATTTTATTTCTTATGGGGCACCTTTCTATTCAGAAATACATATGAATATGACCGCGATACAGTGAAGCCACAAAAAGTGAACCGCGATAAATGAGGGAATACTATATATTTGTTTGTTATGTTTGTTAGCATGTACAGTCAAGTTTTAAATGAATGGAAGAAAAACCTTTGTCAGGACTGACTATTATGATGCTGTGGAAAGAGTTTATGCTAACCATCCACTGATTGTGTTTACGTAATAACTGATTGTTTGACTTTGTGAAATGGATTAGATGTAGAATGGATATAATGTATGCTTATTCTTCCATCCGTGGAGAACAAGAACTCTATAGACAAGAAGTTCACAAGTGTTAAGGCTAAAAGGCCTATGTTTTGAGTTTACATGCAATTTACAGGTCTCTTGTGATTCTATATATACATTTTTTTTTTTTTTAATGTAGTGTATAGATTTGTGTTCGATGAAAGGAATAAATTGTATTTATGAATAATGGAGATAGTGTTTTACCAGCTTTGTTATTTCCCTTTGCCAGGCATACAGTGTGTTGAACAAGCTAGATAGAGAGGAAATAAATGACTTTCACATTCATTGTTTGAAATGAAAAAAATAATTTAAAAATTTATTGTGTAAAGAAACTGTGTTGTTCACATCATAATAATTTTGGAAAAAAACTTTGTGATGATTTTTTCAAATGACAAGAGGAAAAATGAGTTTTTCCCTATTTATGCTGTCTATTCACCAACCCGTGTGTCTGGTAAAGGGAAGTAATAGTGCTGGTAAAAAAAAAAAAAACCTCCCTATTGTAGTATAGTAGTCGGGTCTAATTGTTGAATAATTGTACTCTCTAAATATATCTTAAAGCCATCAGTAATCAGACCTTAATCATGTGTTATATTACCGTAATTAGCATCCATTATCTCTGTCATGCAGGATTGGAGCAGCAGCTTACGTCGAATGTTCAGCCAGGACCAAAGAGGGCATCAGGGATGTATTTGAGATTGCAACCCGCCACGCGCTCAAGACAAAGAAGAGGGAGAGGAAAGGGAAGTGCAGGATATTTTAAAGACTTTCGTCCTACAACATTACAAATCATGATTTTTTTTTGTTTGTTCTGGTAATGGATCAGACAAAAGAAAAAAAAAAGACAATTTGCATGTCAGTGGAAATATTTAGCTGGCTGTAATGATGGACACTACGACTGACAGACCCCTTGATGAAATCCCCAATCCTTTGAGGGGGTTCCCCATCAATTTGTGGGATTTCCCCATCTGGCATCCAGGGACCGATTCAAATGCTCACCCAATATTACCTCCATGGATCAGCACTTATATGGAAGACAGTATTGTGATGAATCAGATTTAAATATTTGCTCATGTTGAAATTTCATTATGATTGTCTGTTCTATAATTTTGGAATGAATGTGGATTGCACAGGATGAATCATCATTTCTTGTATTATACTGCAGGATAATAATAGCATAGATGATATTGATCTGCTTAGCCTATTGTGATATTAACTCGCTAGAAATGTCACAGTATATAATTAGCATGCAATTTACTATCCTACAATGATGTTTATTGAAGTTCAAAATATGGCATTTTAAGCCAAAATCATAAATGGCAAGATGAATCTTCTGTTATACTGAAAGTTATGTGGAAAATAATAAAATGAAATAATCCTGGAGGAAATCAGCTCTTTGAAACTTCTAGAGTTTACATCATGAGAAATCTAAATGAAACGATGTAGAATTGGAAATTTGGTTCCTTGAAAAATTAGTTCTGAAAATTTTGCTTTTATTTTTACAAACTTCCACGTTGCTAATTTTGCTTTCGTAAACCTGACAAAGTTACTTGTAATGTGTGTCCGAAATTCATCAGAGACATTGGATTTTTGGTGTTATGTTCACTTTCTGTTACTTTCCTTGAACTTGGAGCAACTATAAACAAGTGGGTGTAAAGTGACATAGAGCAAGTGATATAAGTATCTATCTAGTCAGAGACCAGCCGAGAAGATAAAATAGAAAGAATACAAAAAGAAATTCTCAGAAAATAGAAGACTCATCTAGCTGTCTTTGCAGTTTTGTGAGAAATCGTATCCTCTTTTTCACTTTTTTTTTCGTTTATTTTAGCCAAGATTATCACGGTGAACATCTGCATTACCTCTGTTTATATCTTCATTTTTCAAAGATTTATTGACACTCCAGAACCCCAAGGGGATGTTCATATTAAAAATTCTCAGGTCAAGAACTTATAGAGAGAGTAATAGATAGTTGTCACTTTCTGGAAACATGGTACTGAAAAAAATTGCTCATTTTTCCTGCTGGTAATTTGAAAAAAAAAAAAAAAATGAAAAGGGGATGCAACAAAGTAAGAGCTCCTCAGATTTGAAAGACTTGTCTGTTTCGTGACTGGAGTGAAACTATCAGCCTTGGCAAAGATTGTTCAGATACATGTATCATTCTGATCTCTTACTAAACTGATCATCTTATATCAAGTCATTAGGTAATGGTTACAAAATCGGTGGTTTTGAAAACAGTTGGGTTAATCATTTAAAAGATTGCACACTCACTGCTGTCTTCCCTCTCTGCTATGCAGCATGGGAGAACAAATGAATGCTTGAACCTCAGAATCAGAGGTGAAACTTATAATTATATTTATCCATTTTGCAGTGGGTTTGAAGAGTTTCCTCCAAAGTCTTTTGACTCCAAATTCAACAATTATTCCATCTTCTTTTTCCTTATCTCAAGACTGTTTTTATATTTTTACAAAACTGCTAAATAAAAAAACACTCCCTTTACAAAAGCTAACATTTTTTTGCTCTGCTTTATCTACTCTGTGCTGACTGTATATAGCTTGTTTGTAATTTGCTTAGATGTAGATAATTTCAGTGTTCTACTCAACATAATTTCAATGCAGGATTTAAGTGCCTTCTTGCTTGATGTTATTTTCCCATTATGTTCAAAACTTCAGTCTGAGCATGTGCCAGGTGAAAACTCCATCTTTCTTGTTCTGTGCCACTTTGGCCCTTTGAGAAGACATCTGTGATGACATGTTGTTTTTATGCTATTTCTTTATTATTATAATATGCACTGGCCTTTTCAAGTATATTGAGCGAGAGGGACCATGCAATTTTATAATGATTATGATGTTTGTTTTTATATTTTAATAAACATGGATTAAGAATGTTTGTGTTTTTGCTTAGTGGAGAAACGTTTGTATTTGATATTAATTATATTGGTGTGAATGATTCTTAACGGGAAAGAAAGGAGGAGAATGGTTTTGTGACAAAGATATTATTTGTAGTGAAAGAGATGAGTTTGAAGATATGGGAGAAAGATGTAAAGTGATAGAGAGAAAGTAAAAAGTAGGAGGAAGACAGAAAATGATGGAAAGAGAAAGCAAAGTGAAAGAGAGTAAAGAAGAGGTTGTCGTTTACAAAACAGGAACTGAGAGTAAGAGAATTTGGGTTGGGGGAAAAATCGACAAAGGAAATATGTAAAATAGACCAAGAGAGAGAAAAAGGAAACACGAATATGAGAAAGTCGGGCAAATTGATGCGAGATTTACTAAAAAGAGGAAAATATTAAGAGAGGAGGAAAGTGAAGAGAGAGAAGTACGCTACAGGAAAGAAAGAGTGAAAAAGAAAGAAGAGTGAAAAGTGAAAGCCATAAAGAACAAAGAAAGAGAATTTTACTATGTCATTGTGAGTCTAGTTAAGTTTCAAGTGTAAGGTTTGTCAACTTCATGGTAATTTGTCTAATATATGCCAGAAGGCTGAGTGAGTTAGCAGGATGATACTGATTGATTCCACTAATTTGCTCCAATGATCAGGTAATTACCTTGGCAGTTCCATAAACTAAATTTATACTCATTTCATTATTTTTGTGATTCCTAGTGTATGAAAGCTTATATGGTGACGGTGATGTCTTTTTTAATGGGTGACATTTTAATCAAATCATCCTTTGGACGTCATTCTGATAATTCTGATACTTGATTGACTCTTGATGATTTTGTTGATTGGATGATATGTGGGTATTTTCTGTTGTTGAAAGTTACATGTATTTGTTTTTGTAGATTGTTAACATTTGTATTTGAAAATCAATACAAAAATTCATCTGTGAATAAAAAAAATTTTAAAAATCATGCACATAAAAAAGGTTATTTTTTTGTTTCCTTTTTACCTTAAATTGTGACATCTCCAGTGTGAAATTGCTTTACTGACATTGCCTGGCTGGTGATATAATATGTTCCTTTACGTGTTATCCATATGTTACAACTGTCCATGGTTTAAGGGACAAAATGTAATTTTAAATCTGGTTTGTTAACACTGCTTTTCATTTGTCCAGCTGAGCTTATAGAGAGAGAGAATTTTGCTACACTCTTTATGAAGAATGGGCAGGCATATCGCCTGTCAGACAGACATGTGGACAGACAAATTTCTGGATAGGCAGGCTGGCAGAAGGAAAGCAGGCAGGCAAACAAACAAACAGATTGGCAAACAGAAAGCTACTTTCGCTTATTGTTCTCAGAACGACATCATATGGAAATCATTACTCAATAGAAGAATATAGTTTTTTCTGTAATTAACCCCCCCCCCCCTGTTTCTCTCTTTCTTTCCCTTCCCCTCCCCCAGTCACCTCTCTCTCACTCCCTCTCTCACACTCCCTCTCTTTCTCTCTCTCTTTTTTCTCTACCTGTCTCTGTCTGTCTGTATCTGTCTCTCTCTGTCTCTCTCTCTCTCTGGCATGCATGTTCTGTATCACTTGCACTGAGGCTACTCACAACCCAATACAATGAGCATCAAGTTTATAGTCTTTATTCCTTCATTCATCATGTAATGTGACGAGGAATATATCATAATAGCCTATAAATTATGTACATGTACTTATACAAGAATATACAAATGAAGGACAGGAAGGTGTTTTTTTATGCAAGGGGTCTCATTTCAGATAAATACTTCTTTATACAAGAGTTGACATGCAAATTTTCCAATAACAGAATGTACTTAATCATGATAACAAAACTACGCAACAGGAAACACACTGTGAAAATGTCTCGTTAGAAGTCTGCCATGTTTTGAAGTCTTATCCCGCTAAAAACTGTCACGAATAGAGGAAATCTCGGATGGATCATTATTTTTACATGGAGAACCCAAGTAGAAGTCGGTTTGCCTTCTTCTTGTTGTTTCTTTTGTTTTGCTATGTTTTGTTTCCTTTTATGTGTGAGTGTCGATGTATTGTTTTTCTTTTCTTCATGAACACACACACACACACACATACGAACACACACACGCACACACACACACACGCGCGCGCGTACTTGGCCATGCTTATTAAAATAATTTTATATTGATGCAGAAGAAAACAAATCATCGCACTACATGATATCATGAAGAAACAGTTTCGCCAATGTTATATAGTAGACGCTATCTAGTGATTATGATACCTAAGGCACTGCACAACATCTTTATCCCGCGTGTTTGTTCTTCACATCATCGAGCTTTGGGTATACATATGTACTACATTTAATGATGTTTGTATCACATTCACTGTATCACTACTGTGTGTCCTGTCACCAAGTTATCAGTTGGTTGTGAATAGAGCTCTCGCGTTAAGAATATGGTTGGATTCTCTACTTTCTTGAACGTACTCATCCTCCTTCTCCTTGTTTTCCTCTATCCGGTATGAGCCACAAGTGTAGTAGGACAATAATTAACACGGAGTACGCGGTAGTCGAGGAATTAGGCGTCTACCGCTCAGGGAAAGTGTTTGAAAATCATCAGGTGAGATCTTTAAGACGGAAAAATGACGTCTGGGATTTTCAGATAAGGGACAAACCGTTCGAAGATCCATATGTAAATAAAACACATTAAAGAACCTTGGCTTTCAAAATTCATCAAGAGTAGACGGAGACTCTTGCGCAAAATTGCTAAAAGTTTCAACATATCTACTCAAATTTCTTCTTAACAAAAGATCAAACACTTGAAGTAAAGACAATCCTACCTTTATGATTGAAAGTATACATACATAATAAAATGAAGGACAATAGACAACATCACAAGTTGACGGACACCAACATCGCAGTCGCCACACAGCAGAGCATTCGGACTAAGTCAGGGCATTTCATGAAGGTTATAGTAGTTCTGATCCTGTCCACTTTCTTCACCGTCACCGAACAGGCTTTTATAGACCATTCGTTGTTCATCAGTCTGTCCACGACGAAGAAAACTAAGATTGTCAGTGTCGTGCAGAAAGCAGTACCTCCACGTCAAAATCATGATATTTTTTAACATTGTCCATGCCACCCGTCTCACTGTATCTTATTGTCTTGTCTATACCAGCAATCTTCCAGTAAACCTTAATGAAGAAAGTAAGTTTGTCAGCTAGAGCCATACAGAATGCAGGACATATCATGGATATCATAATGCAGAATTATGGACCCTGGTGTTCTCGACGTCGTTCATTGAAAAAAAAAAAAAAAGTTTCATTCTGTCCAAGAAACTGTGTCCTCCACTTATGGTCCAGCTGTCCAAAGGAAAAAAAATTCAAGGTTGTCAGTGCCTTGCAGAAAGTGATGACCAACATGAAGGTCATGGCATTCCTTTCAGTATTCATTTGTTTCACCTTCATTCCTAGAGCTTTGTCTATCCGCACAAATCTTCATTTAAAATGCCCACTATGGAGAAGTACAAGATTTTCAATGCCATAGGTCGATTAGGATATTTTTGATACTGTTTTCTTATATTATTTCATCGTCATCTACTAAGCTTTGTCTGTATCATCCATTGTCCATACTGTCCTCAATAAAGGAAATAAAAACTGCCTATGGCTGTAAGAATACAGGACATAGCATTAAGTTCATATTCTTGAAATTGTTGATCTCTTTCACAATATCTACCCGGCTCTGTCTGTCCTACTTAACAATCGATTTTCCACACAAAAAAAAGTCTATTCGCCTAGAGATTATGAAATGGCACTCTAAGTCCGTTTCATCACCAAAGTGTCACACAATTTGTCCATGGCAGTCATAATCTCGCCCACTGCAAAATGTCAGGAATCCATTCGATCTAACGTCTTCTTCTGTTTCTTCACTGCTGTAACTGGTCAAACTATCAACTGACCCCAGGCAGGGTTCTAACTCAAAGTAGTGGCTAGACTCTCCTCCTTCTTCAACATCCTCCTCTTTCTTTCCATCCTCTTCCTCCGCCTCCTTCCTCTCACCTTCTTCCCCCTTCTCAGATCGACGACCATTCTCTGATTTGAAGTCTATACCATTAGTAATCAGACCGGTCTTGCGCGTATTTTGTTGCATACCCCTAAAAGATCCACAGCTCTCCAGTTTATTATTGTCCGAATCAAAGCTTTTATGTGTGAATCTAACCTGTTCGACGATGTCTGTTTCTGCAGAGATAAGTCGTGGGGGAGCTGGTCTATGATTGGGGTCAAGTGTCATGCAAGGATGTAATGGTGACTGGACCCTGGCTGCTTGAGAGGCACACTTACTCTCCGACCTTTGTGATTTCGAACTGGCCTCGAGAGTACAAGATGAGTCATTTGTGTTATTGTCCAAAGCAGGCACTGGCTGGTTATCATCGTTATGCAGAGGGTCTATGGTGAGTTGGTGTTGCTTCGATAGTTCAAGTTCGCTTTTATGTCCACTTGAATGGGGATGTTCTGCGGTTGACCGTTGTCCAGTTTGAACTGGTGGCAAGGGAGGTAACGGTCCTAATTTGGTCAAAATACGCTTTACCTCCACTTCAGCTGGAGCATTTGAGCCGTTACTGGTCACATGATCACGTGTCACTCTCAAGTCAACGTGACATGAGTCACTGCTCCTTCTGAAAACTTGGACACTGTCTTTCATGGCTTTCATCTCTGAGGTGGCATCACGAAAACTCTCTGACTTCTTGGCCAACAAGATGGGTGTGCGTTTCGAACTGTAGGGCTTCTCGTAAATTTTCGTTCCTGGACGGCGTCCATAATTCTGTTTATGCTCATTCTGAACTGGACTGTCTGAGAACTGCACGTGCTTCTGTAGTTCTTTCACTTCGACTGGCTTTAGTATCAGCTCTGGTACTTTCTCTTTTTGGGCGTCATCCTCTAGCGAGGGCTCCGGAACAATTCGCAGGCTTCCATTATGAGGCAGAAGGGGCGAAATGTGCCCGCACGTGGCAGGAGCATAAGCAGGTGGTTGAGTGTGCACATGATACATGGCTGTATGGAGAACGTGGGGAGAGTAATGACAGGGGGAGGTGGTCAAGAAACGAATCTGGCAAAGCATGGTCTCACTTTCAACTTGCCCTCGTGAGGACGGAGAGAGAGACTCTGGCCGATTGAAGACATTGGATCCATCTTTCAGTATCGTCTGGCGGAGCCCAAACATGTGAACTGAATTGGCTGTCACTTGTTCAGCGCTTTGTGTAACGTGTTTGTCCATACTTCTAGCCTGAACCAAATGGGTCACCGTGTTCTTTTGTGTGGTAGTACGTTTGTTGGTCATGTTCGCGTTCTTGAAAGTCCAGTATCTGTCAAGAGTTTCGTAGATACCTTCCTCTTCCTCCTTAAAAGTATCGAACGATTTATTTATATCCATGTTTCCACAGTTACGGGGCTGTGGCTCGTGCATTTTAGTTACAGGATCCGTAGACACAGGTTGTTGCTGTGGTAGCGTGTCACCTTTGAGCAGTAGGTTGCAGGGGAAGGCAGGCAAAGGTGAGTGTAACGCCGTACCACTTGGACGTTGGGCCAAGCGCTGGGAAGGCGTGGAGATACAGGGGGTTCCTGGCTGTTCCTGACGGTGTGCCGCTCTTTTCCCAGAAAAAGTTTCCCCGCAAACATTTACCTAGAATTGAAAATCACAAAGGTTTTATTCGGTCTATCTTTTGAAACTCAGGGAAAACATGAAAATAGCGCCGAAAATAAATTCAGTACTAATTGTTTATGTTTTCACAAAGTTTTTGTGATTCACAGAGGACAAGTATTTGAAATCTGCACTTTATCTTATATTGACTAAGCCTGCAGTAACAGGCATCAGTTAAAAAAAAAAAAAAGCAAGTAAACAGGCAGATAACCATGTTTTAAAGTTTAAGAGCGTCATTATTCTTGACTTTCGGATTGAAATTTAAAAACTCATCTGCCTACAGTGATTTGCAGTTACTATGGTAACATCGGATGGCTTCTTAGTTCTACGCCGTGCCAGTCATTTGACGAAGTCTGCCTACCTCATCAATGACGTCATAAATCCCACCGTCCCAAGTTTCGTGAGATGACGTGTCGATAGTCAGGCAGCTTTTCTCCTTACACAGTTGGTCGGCACCTCTGCACAACAGAAACAAAATAAAGAGAGAAAAGCAATCCATTATTATGAGGAAACAGTCCATTGTTTGTTTGTTTGTTTGTTTTTCAGGTCTGAAGACACTGCAATGGTGTGCAAGTTTAATAATACACATACGAATACAAATACATGTACATGACTTGTACTTCGGGTTTCTTGTTGCTCTTGTTGTTGTTGTTGTTGCTGTTGCTGTTGTTGTTGTTGTTGTTGTTGTTGTTGCTTTTGTTGTTGTTGTTGTTGTTGTTGTTGTTGTTGTTGTTGTTGTTG
>JBCAUA010095463.1:0-10394 GCA_038406235.1 Peronia verruculata
TCTATCTATCTATCTATCTATCTATCTATCTATCTATCTATCTATCTATCTCTCTGTCTGTCTGTCTGTCTGTCTGTCTGTCCGTCCGTCCGTCCGTCCGTCCGTCCGTCCGTCTGTCTGTCTGTCTGCCTTTCTCTCCTGAAGTGTATTTCCTTTCGTCCATCTGTTTGTACTGTAACGATTGTAAATTGTGCAGGCTCTCTGTTAATCAATTGCTTTTTTTTTTTTTTTTGTCAGGATTTACTGAAAACAGCAACTTCAGAAGAAAAGCGGAGATACATGTATACGTTTGTGACACTAAGACTAAGAAGGATTTTGTCGGATGTAATGGCAATGTTTGAAAGCCTCCCACCATTTGGTCAGTTCGCTGTCATCTGAGCCCAGTTCTCTAAGACTCTGAATCTTAGCTCTGGTAAGCAAGTTCGTAGACACAGATCTTGACCAGTCTTCTGCCTTCTGTTTCCTTTTTTCAAGTTCAGTTTTAGGAAGTTCCTCCTCCTTAGCTGTCGGACCTGTGGTGTTAGATGCTGAGACCGTGGTGCCTTTGTCAGCTTGGCGTTTGTCCTCGGGCTGAACTCGAGGAGCCCGTATTCCTGTCTCGGGTGTCCACAATCTCTTGTCTTTTGTTGATCGACTTATCTTAGCTGGGTCAGCAGTCCGGGGCTTCAAGGCCTTGGCAGCCATAAGCACAAGATCTTCCCCCTGATGTTTTGACCACCCACTATGATGACGCAACTCAAAGGCCCGACCCAGTTTAATGAGACTAGCGATGGGCTTGTCGCGTGCTGGTGTTCGCGTGGAGTGCACATGTTGCAGATATTCTTGGCCGTTGCCTTTAATGTATTCTAAGTAAAACGATAATGGTTTGCAGTCCACGTGCTCTATTTTGTAACTTCCAGGCTGTTTTTTCTTAGAGGTGATTCCTAATGTCTTCAATAAATTACCAGTTTCAGCTGCATCTTCAGCACTGTCGTTGGATGCCTCTGTGGGCTCCATTGTCTCTGATTGTTTGTCGATTTGTTTGAAGGAATCCTCTACCGTCACATCTATAGATGTAACCATTACATCTGTCTTTAAGATACCTTTATCAGTTTGTCCCTGACTTGACCCAGTTTTATATTTTGGCAAGGGGTCGAATTCTTTAGCAATGCGATCCAGTTTAGCCTTTAAACGTTCAGCTTTGCGTTTGGCTATAGGATCATCCACTTCAAAGCCTGCGTCCTTCATGGCTTTATCGTGACAGCTAAAGCAGCTCCGTCTCGGCAAAGCTCGTCTTAGTTCGTGTTTGGTGTAAGGCCTTTCATAAATAGAAACCGAAGGGCGTAGCGTTGTTGTGGAGCCATCCGAGTTAGATTGTCTGGGCAAAGTCTTCCTGGCGAAAGGATCATAGTGATCTCTGTTGATAAAGTTAATTCCTTGGACAGTTTCAACACAGTAGCTCGTTTGATTGGATTTTCGCTCATCCGCAAAGTCGGCTGTTCTGTCATTGTATGGCTGACGTGGTGTTGTGATCAATGTGGATTTCTTAGTCGATAGCTTACCGTTTGTTTGATCAGTAATAGACTTTTTGTGGCTCATGGAGCCATTGATAGAAGAATTAACGTTCATCTGACGCCGCGGAGCATGGCTATCCGGTCTCTTTTGTTGGTGTGCACAGCTCACTGACTGCGAGTCCCCACTAATTTCATCGATTCCTATCAACTGACTCTTAAATTTTCTGCTGTCGGTCTGGCGTTTAGAGTTGGGTTTTGCCTGGCTTTGGCACTGATCCACATTGTTGGTCTTTATGGACTGACCAGACACAATACTATCACCCGTCTGGTCTTTTGGAGAGGGGAATTCCGCTGTGTCGAGAAACACCACCGATGTTCCATTCAAGTTCTTGTGTGTCTCTTCTTCTGGCCCCTCACCAGAATCGTTGGAAACATGGGCTGTCAGTTCATGAATTTCCTGTTCTGGATCTACAGGTTTAGAGCCGCTTTCTTCCGAGTTGGCTTCGCCCGTCTGTGATTGCTGTGTGATACCATTGCTTTCTCCAGAAAGTTCATTACAATTCGAGTCCTCGCCCTCCCTTATTGGCTGGGTCAAAGGGCGTAGTTCAACCATAGCTAGTTCTAGGTGTTTGTCCGACGGTACGTGTCCATTGTTTAATGTTTCACTCTGTTGTTGGTTGTCCTGTATTGATGTTTTTGTTTCTTCAACGTCGAGGTTTTGTTCTATGTCATATTTTTCGTCTGAGAATTTATTTGTATCACGGTCAGTGACTTCCACTTCAGAGCCCGTTAGCTGTTGTGTCGGGCTTGTTTCTGACCTAAGTTCCTCTGTTGTGGACAAATGACCCTGGCCATTCACGCCGTCACAGTCCGTCGCTTGGAATGAGATTATTTGTGTCTCTGATTCTGTCAATTCGTGGTCATTCTTCTGTGCACTAGTGACCCCATTTAGATCATCTTGATTCTCGCTTAGAAAAACTTGTTTCGACGTTGCCTCATTTTCAGGCTTGACCTCGGGTGTTCCTTGATGTTCGAAGTCGTTTGCAAGAGATTGGTTATCGGACATGTTTTTGTCTCCCTTGTCGCTATTGGATACAAGAGTGTTTATGTTTTCGTCGATCACATGGAAATCCCTCTCACTATAGCGACTATCATCACCCATTGTGAAGGCGAATGGTATCTACCGATGACAAGCTGATGTCAGTTCCTTGCAGATAAATGGTTGCCGAGAAGACGTGGCTCTTCTCCGCATCAGCTGTGGAAAGATGAAAGACAGCAGGTCAAATTCAAAGACAGAGCCTCATTACAATGTCTAAAAGAGCACCACTTCACACTTCACCCCTCTGTCTAGTTTCCTCTCCTCTCTATTACCTCACCCCCCCCCTCCATTCTCCAAAATTTAAGTAAGTACTTTTTAGTGATTACGAAAGCGCTGTGCGAGTGATTGAACGGCCCTCAGAGCCAGCTAGTGTTTGACATAGAAAGAAAAAATGTAAAGTAACTATCTTATCAGATAGCCCATAAAATTAGTGGCTGTACTTTTATAGCAGTAATTTTCTCACATTCGTAGTCAATCAAATGTGTTTAAACTGTTAAGTGATGGCCTGCCTTGGTGCATATAATCTGTAAAGGGCGCGTAATTTTTATAAGCATAATCTTCAGATCAAATTGTCACGGAAATTCACTGATTATCGCGTTTTTAGAAAATATTCGAGTCCTACAAGCCTTTGAATGTTACCGGTATGAGTAATGAACAATATCTCCCAATTCCTCGAGTTGCATTTAAGATAGTGTTTTCGATAGATGTCGAGTTTATAGAAGAATAACTTTGTGTTTAGAACATATACCAGATCAATCGTAACAGACATGTTCGTACTTTGCTCAGCAAAAGCGCCATGGGGCAATCTCGGCCACCACCATTAATTTTTCTTTTCTTTCTTTTTTTTTCAGTATTTCCACACAGAACAACACTCTCTACTAGTCTGTAATCTGACTGTTATATTTTGATTTAGAGGAATAATGTTCACTTTATGACTCTCCACTCATGCGGTATGGGCAACAGAACCAATGCCCATCCAGGGTCAGTATGATTCACTTCTTTTTCACTAACTTCACTTATCCCTTAGTCTGAATGACCGTTAGGACATCAAGGATGATCGTTCAACCACTTTTCTCCATCCTTCTCTATCATCTGCCTTTCGAAAGGCTTCATCCAACTTTAAGCCCATCCACTGCGTTATCTTGTCTTCCCACCTCTTTTTCTGTCTGCCTCTCCTTCTCCCTTCTTGTACAGTGTCCTGTAGGATCGTCTTTGCAAGTCCTGTTGATCTTGTTATGTGCCCATACCACCTAAGTTTTCGTTTTTTTTTTTTTTTCTCCACAGTGGTGAGCTCTTCATAATGCTAATGACATGCCTGATACTGATTCATTATGATTACCAAAACAAAAACAATAGTTGATGCAATTTTTTGTGTCCTCTACCTCTGATATTTATATAAAAAATATAATAAAATAATAATATAATTAGAAAAATAATAAACAATGCTGAAATTGATGATGACTACGGTTATAATACATGTAATAAATAAGGAACAAAAACAAAAATACACGGATCCTGAAATATGCCATGATTAAATAAAATAGTAATAGACTTACGCTTTGTGTAACACCTGACAATAGTAATGAACAACACCGTTGGTTTTGCTGTGTCGTCCACTCCACACGAGAGGAGCGTCATTGTTTCGAGCCTGCGCGTTGGCGGGTTAAGAGTTTATACGCGTATCGATCACCGGGTCAGATGCAGTAAATTAATTCACAGTTTCATTATGATCTAAGACCAGCGGTGCACGGAGCATGAAATCCTCAGCACGCACCTATCACCTGACCAGACGCAATAAACTCATTCAGTGAGTTTCCTACGAAGTAGAATTCAGCTCGAACATTGATTCTGAATTAATTAACGCTACCGCTCGGTGATTGGCAATAACTCAGGAACAACGAGGTGATTTCTTGCGGACTTCCAGTTGTAGATGTGTGAAATGGTTCCCAGAGAAAATGAAACCTTTGAGGAGGGGGGGGGGGGGTGATTGGAAGGGGGAGGAAGGTGGATATCAGTGGGGAAACAGGAAAAAGTGGCCATACCATAAACTCTTGGGGCTGACGGTAGGCCCTATGCTGTCAAGTGAATTTCAAGACTAATTTATTTAAATACAAATAATTTACATTAAGCCCAAATTCATGTAAACCAGAATGCTTGGACGTTATGAGAAACTCCCATAATTGTTCCTTAATTTCATCTATAACTACGTGTATTTAATAAATAGTAAAAATCGTCATTCTGCTTCTTCGTTTCCATTTTCTTGTTTGACTTTCACGTTAATATCATCAATACATAATTACTACCGTTGTTCACGTAGGCTAAACCTACATATCTTTGCCATGTTAGTCCGCAAATCCACAGGGGTTAATGTCAAAACTGACAATCTCAGTTGTTTAACAATTTTGATACATGCACTTTTCAAACTCAGGTCTTGGATTCGATAAACAGTCTATGATTACACTTTAATTTAAAGTATAGCGAAATTCCCGAGCACACCAGTAAATATTAGCATAGAACACTCTCTGTGAGGGACCACAATGAATGCAAGTACTATTCAAGCTACTTATAGTCAGATCCATTCAATGAATACAGAGCTTCAAATGTTTCCAAAATTAAAAGTAACTGTTATGATGGTTCCGCAGTATGCCGGCTTAAACATGAGAGGAGATTGCCTTATCTTGATTATTATGAATGAATATGTCCCTGTCTGGTCCATAGAAGATACGTCTGGCCACAGCCCAGAACAGACATAACAATAAAACCATGGACACTGGAGACAGAACCCTGCTGTGTGTCTTCATCTTCATGTCTTCGTTTGGGAAGCAATGGCAAGCAATTGATTAAAGACCACTATAGGTCTAAGCAAACGCCATTGTCAATGTACGTTTCTTCCCATTGTCCCATTGTCATTTTTATTTTTATAGGAGAATTAATATTAAATCTATTTCTTCTACTCAACTCTTTTGAACTACTACAGCTACAACTCTACCACTACTATTTCTACTACTGTTACTACTACTACTACTACTACAATAACGAATAGGTTATACTTTTACTACTATTACTTTTACAATAACAAATACATTATTCTATTACTACTACAATAGCAACTACATTATACCATTACTACTACTACAACAATAATGCATACGTTATGCTTTTACAACTGCTACTTTTACAATAACAACTACGTTATACTGTTACTACTACAATAACAACTACATTATACTATCACTACCACTGCAATAATGCCTACGTTATACTATTATGACTGCTACTTCTAACGCAATTGTTTCTTCTTCTAATGGTACCACAAGACAACAGTAACGACAACAAGTACGACTGCTATGGCTACTATTACTACAACCATCATCACTACCATTGCTACTACTGTGACTACTCCACCATTTCTATTTTTGACTCAATTGCTATCGGAACTAGTATTGTCGCTGGCAGTAGCCCTAACATGTGATAGCAATACGCCAAGAAGAAAAAGAAGAGATAATAAACAAAATTATGATTTACCTATCACATTCTATAACTAGCTGTTCCTAACAAGAGCAAAGGGCCGCTTATCACATCCCTGGCGAAGCAGGACCTCTTCTGCATGGAACTGATCGAAGCCTCTAATTCCTAAGGCAGTGCTCTCATTGTCTTGAACTAACCTTTCAGATCTTAAGTAAATATCCAGTTGAGCATGTATGCTCAGTGATTGTTAATATTTACACACTAAGACAAGCATTACGCGAAGGAAGAAATGTCTGTGGGACTATTTTGTGTTCCTTCTATTTGTTTTGCAGTTGGGGATTTTCTTGTTAAACAAGTGAGTTTCCTACGAAGTAGAATTCAGCTCGAACGTTGATTCTGAATTAATTAACGCTGCCGCTCGGTGATTGGCAATAACTCAGGAACAACGGAGGTGTTTTCTTGCGGACTACCAGTTGTAGATGTGTGAAATGGTCCCCAGAGAAAATGAAGCCTTTTTTTTTTCCCTCCCCCCCCCCCGCCCCACCTTATATATGTTCACTAACATTGTATGTTCACTGCATGCAGTTATAGGGATCAGTTCACCATTAAATTCCAGTTAACATTATAGGCCCACACCTTGTTTTTGCTTAAGGTCTTTCTACTATTGTAAGCAACAAAAGTTACTCTGCACACCAGTGCTAAATGTAGTTCTTTGCGACAATTCCGGCGTTAGCTAAAGCCCAATAACTCATTGATCTTCAATATGGTATAAAAAGGGACATAATTTTAAGCATATGTAAACTGGTGTAAATGACATCACAAAGGGTACCTGACGTTATAAAGGATCTACCTGCCCTCAGAGACAGAAAATGTAAGATTAAGACATATGTAAGAAGGGACTGGGTTATAGCTTTCACTGTAACAGGAATGATAGAAAAATAACACGTGTATTAGGTGAGTCACACATATGAAAGATAACAGGGCCATCAAAGAACTGAAGAAATAGCAGATTTAATCAGATAAAGGGTTATATAGTCGTTTCTCTCGAAACAATAACGGAAAAATAACAATACTACAACATTAGGAGCAGAAGTGCACTCTCATCAGCGCCCAACAACAGCAGCACCAACAACAACAGTTAAACTATTTACAAGAGAGTCAGTCACCACTGCCATCACAATCGTAACAATAGCCTCCCGCTCCCCTTCCATAACTCCCCCCCCCCCTCCCCGGGCAACCTTACTGCCAACAACAGTAATTCCTCCAACAGTCACCATGCCTTATTTCGGATTTGGCCATCATCAATGACAATATTCAATAACAATAACAATAACTATTTCACGTCCTGCATCTTTTCGGTCCCTCCAGATAAACCGAGAAAACCAAAAATTCTGATCTCAGCATGTCAGCAATCCGAGCATAGATCATCATCCATAGGCAGAGTGAGCAAACTGACAAAAACAACATTGAAAAAAAACAGAAAAAAGACCCCCCCCCCCAAAAAAAAAAAATAAAAATATCAAACACTCAAACAAGAGCAAGAAAGATTACATCATGAAAGAAGAACATGAGCGCAATATAAAACCAAAATAACCACAAAGGCAAAGAAAACAAACAGGAAAAAATAAATAAAATAAACAAGGAAAAAGGATGAAAACAAGAGTGACGAATACAGAGAAAAAAGACTACATAAACATAAACTTTCAGCCGCAAGGCAGAAAGGAATGCTTAAAAGCAACAGCTCCACTTACAACGATGCAGAATTCTTGACACAAAACTAATCTTATATAACTATGAATGCAGTAAATTACGTTCAAGGAAACAGTGAGGAGAGGATCCTCTTGTCCTTTCGACCACAGTTTGCAGTAACTAAGCAGCACTCTAACCTCCTATAGGTCTCGGTCAAGCACCAATTTCTTGTCGATAAAATGAATTCCTTCATCGTGATAACCAGTGTCTGTACACTGCCCCTGTGATCCACCGTTTATTGGCACGCTTTAATTGAATTTACCGATAAGACGAAGAGTGTTTGTCGAACTATATTATCCAGGCACGATCTCAAGGTTTGTGAGGTTCCAAATTTCAGACGATTTAGTTTACAGAGTGGTCGAATTGAAGAGCCTATGAAACCTTTCCACTGGTTTATCAAAAGAAGTGATTACGGTATGGATCTCTACAAATTACTTTGAGTGAAAACTATGATAAATGCATTCTTTCGCCAAGATTTCTCTTTTCTAGCTTACCAAACCGTGTGAATAGGCCAAATTCTTTGATCTTTGATTCTATGACAAATAAACCAGACAAAAAGTAAATCAAACCAAACAATACACAGACACACGATAGATATGTCTAGAGACTGTTTAATATTATTATTAATAGCAAACACGGTAACAGTCTAACAGGTTTTTGACAACAGTTTTTGAAACAGTTGTTCATAAATATGATAAAACAAGATATTGTTCAGAACTCCAAAATTGCTATTCCTTCACAACATGATTTCTTCATCATTAACATTAACTATAGATGTATTTTCTGCTTTACCGTTAGTGTGTATTTGCACATCGCGAACATCACTGATTCATGTATCTTTCTAAGAGAGTCTTATCTAGTAAGATCAATCCATGGATGACAACATACATTTTTCCTGTCATCTCTTGCACACAGTGCGTTTCTCAACGTTTTTACGTATATCTCTGGTGGGTGAGATTTTGAACCGTCATACCATTTCCAGCCATTTTTGTAAATGTTCTTTCGATCACAGCGCGGCTTTGAAATCGGTAACACAAAATTCTTTCTTCTCCTCTCCCTAATCCCTATCCCTCAAAGTTTAGAACCATTGGTAGATAACGAATTTGAAAAAGCTGACGTGAAGCTTGTCATATGACATAGACTAATCGTTATATACCATGGGATAGTAAAAGCAAACATCGAAAAGAAAGAGAGAGAGAGAGAGAGAGAGAGAGAGAGAGAGAGAGAGAGAGAGAGAAAGGAAGACTGTACAAGAAACAAGTGCAAAGACTTCTACCATTAACAGAGATGAGAATTTAGATTTATACAAGAATTCACTAAAGCATGATCTGGGCAATGGTTTGTTTATTGTTATACATTTATTGTTATCTACATAATAATATAGACGAATTAGAGAGAAAAACGAGCGAGTACAATGGAAAAGCATGTCAATGGCTGCCATGACGAAATCGCTTGTTGAACGATCTAACGGTTTCACGTTTTAAGAGGACCAGTCAAGAAATAAGAAACTGGAGACGTAGTGAAACCTGCAAAGCACAAGGGGAGCTGGTGGAGGGGAACAAACATTCAGGATAAGATTGGCGAGTGAAGTAAGAGGGGTGGCAGAGGGAAATACATTAACAGCACCTCAAGAATAAGTTTTTTTAGTTGATCAGATTGTAATGTGGGAAGAAAGCCATTGTAATTTCAATCTCCACCGTTACAGTATAGGTAAATGTAAGCCATATTAGATACAATATCCTTTAATAATGAAATATAGAAAATAAGTTGATTTGCAATGAAATATGAGACTGAATTCGGAACATAGGACTATTGTAACTATAATCGTTTAAAATCTGCTATTTCTGCAGTTTCCTGTTGCGAGGGTGTTTCAAAGACAGACTGTAAATAATATGTGAAAATTAAAGGGATATGCTCTTGTACTACTTTGTAGCTAGGGGAAACAGAAGACAGAGGGAAGCAAAACTTTTTTGTGAACCATTCATCAACCATCCTGATAGCTCCATGTTAACAACATAAATAATGACAATCGCTGGAAGCAAAAGTAATTGAATCTTTAACTACCACATCCTGAGCAGCACACCATAAACATAAGCTTTGTATACGTGGACGCTACCATTTGTCTCATGTTTTCTTAGAGAAAGGAGCTCCCGCCTCCTTGTCCCCACTCGAGGGGAAAAAACGTAATGAAAGGTCATGGTCTAATTACAATGGATCTACCACGTTGAATTAATGTTTTTGTAATGAGCACGCATGTCTCTTAAAAAAAAACAAAACGGTTTTCGTCTTTTTCTTGTTTATTACCAGCCATAATGATGAAATCTTTGTTCGACACCACAAATCACTAATGTTAAGTCCTCTGAAAATCTGGTTCTTTTGAAGTTGACGAAAATTCCAGTCGGTGTTCGGCAAGTAATAAGCTGCATGTAGTGACTTTAAGAATATTTATGTGAAATGGTGCTGATTTCGAAGAACCAAGTGGTTTGAAAATTTGGCCAGTAAGCCAGTAACATTTCTTTCTTTCTTTCTTTCTTTCTTTCTTTCTTTCTTTCTTTCTTTCTTTCTTTCTTTCTTTCTTTCTTTCT
>JBCAUA010095474.1:0-10394 GCA_038406235.1 Peronia verruculata
TTCATTTATGTCACATATTTACCCTGTGTCAGAATCAGTTTGATTACTCTGTAGGCAGGTAAAAGTTCTTTCAGCCAGGAATGATTATGGTATTCATCTTTGCTGCCCAATGCTTGTTTGTTTGTTTGTTTCTTTCGTTCTTTCTTTCTTTTCTTTCTTCCTCTCTGACTCTCTGTCTGTCCATCTGTCTTTGTTTTGTTTCATTCTTTGTTTCTCACTATTTTCCTTCCCCAGATTGATCCTGTCTTCAGAAAAGTGGCCTGTGGCTTGACCAAAGACCAGCTGGACATGATTCAGTTAGCGAAAAGCTACTTATAACAGCCCTGATGCCACATGAAATTTTTGCTTCAGTGCAGCATGTGTTGTCTTTGTCTACAGCGGAAGTGGAATGACAGCTTTTATCTTCTCTGCCCATAATTTCATCGGCACTGACTTTTTCAGTAGATCTATAAGCTGTTCCGCTTTTCTGATCTTTGAATCATATTTTGTCTTGTTTATAGCTATCTTTTGTGATATAATTATTTTGAAACTCAGAAATATTTTTCTGTGTCAGACTCTAAATTGATGTCTTGAGTTGATTATTGCTATTGTAATGAAGACAATTCATTGGTTGCTTGTTACATATCTCTTTTTTGTTATCGTCATTTTTTTTTCCCCCCTCTCAAAGAGAGTCATAGTGGTTCCTTTCATATGCAGCTGTAAAACATGTTTGCTTATCATCATTTGGGCAACTATGATTATTGTTAAATCTTACATGATTAATCCTAAAAATGTCACCAGAAATTGGCAAAGTATCTGTCTTCTATGATGACACTAAGATTTGTACCTAACAATTGAACGTTTTTGCTTTCGAGCAATCTAGGTGTAAGTTTGTTTTTGTATTGTATGTATGCTGTTTGAGAAGAAACAGGCCATTCTGACCGCCAGTCATTTTACCGCCCTTTGCTAAGTGCACAGGATATAAGACAAGCATTATAAAGAGAGAAAAAAATACAAGCAAACCACCTGAGGGTGGTTGAAAGATGCAAAGGGAACATAGCAAAGAAAAAATAAAATCAGTTTTTCGTTATTTGAAACCTGGGTGACAGAAACTTGAAAAGTGCACCATGTGATGGAATTTTTTTATTTTTGTTTTTTTTTTCCTGACAATGATAATTTTGTCATAATTTTTTTTGCTCCATGTGTTTTGAATAACAGGAGCTAAGATTTTTTTTTTTTTTTTCCTTTTTTCATAATGCTTGTCTTATACCTGTTGTACCTGGCAAAGGAAAGCCACTTAGCTGGCTGAAAACGTCGTCCATTCTTTTTTAAAATATGGAGGGAGGGGTCACATTGGCCAAGGGGTTAAACGCCTGCCTCTCAATGACATGGTGAAAAAATTAGGTTCAAATCCTACAGAATAGGAAAAAGTAGAATCATTTTTTTTTTTTTTTTTTAAAGAGATGGTTTTGGTGGCCTGGTGGTTGGGCCATCACTCTTGGGATCTAAAACACTGGGTTTAAACCTTGACTGGTCCTGACATTTTGTCCTTAGGAAAGACAGTTTAGCTCAGTCCAGGTTAAAATGGACACCTGACTAAAGACAGTGAATGATATTGTTCGATTGATAGGGTTTAGACTGCCTAACAAACAACTGTCTTGTAATTTTGTATACTTTCCAGGAAGCTGAGAATGTCTGCGAGTCTCTCTGTTAGCTCTTGGGGAAGGGGAGGGTGGTGTAATAGTTCATTGTAAAATGCTTGATACAAGTGCTATTATTATTATTATTATTATTACTTGAACTAAATATTTTATTTTTTTCCATTGCATTAAAGTGTACTTATTTTTCTTTTTTCATCATGTGTATACATCTCTCTCAATTTGAATGTTGCACGATTAGGACAAAAAATGACAGCAAAATAGGTTATTTCCCAGTTTGTAATACTACAAAGTAGCAGCAGTACAATGGGGCTCGAAGCTTATGAATTTAGAGGGAAATAATACTCTGTGGATTTGAAATTTCATAATTATGAAATGAGGGCTTTCAAAATCCTTAACACATCTCAGTGTTGAGGTAAACATGTCACAGAAAACTCTTACCTAGGAGGAAAGAGCTAAGTTTTGTACAATGTACTCAGTGAAAGGCAGGGCCTGCATACAGCAGTTGACCGTTGTCAAGACAACACGCTCATTTTATCGATTGATGTTGACATGGACATTTGAAACATTCATACATAGAGCGATGGTGACTCTGACCTAATTTCAACTGTTTGATTCATGTGTATGAACCGAGTATCTAATAATTGCATCAATGTCGCATTGCTTGTATATTTTTTTTCTGTTTATCAGCTCACACTTTCATATTGGATTTTCAGTGCTATGTAAACCAATGGTTTTGCAGATAATGTTTTTCAGTAAATAATTAAATCCTTATTTTGCCTTTGAAATCAGAGATTGTGATAATTTAAGCATGCAAGTAAATTTTGAAATGAAGCTTTTATCTGTAAATGTAATGAATAGAGAATTTTATTGTATATGGAGGACAGAAGCAGAGCCAATAATGGATTTATGAGATGTTGCGATGTGTTTTAATCATAAATTTCTCAATTTTTATTCAGATTTAGAGGATTGGCCTAGACATGGAATAACATGACAAATTTTTTTTTTTATTATTTTCATTTTGTTGTGTAGTACATAAATCTGGCTTGTCTGAAGGATTCAGTATACATAGTAGTATACAAAAGTAGGTTACCAGTTGCCATTAAAACAGTTGCAAGGATAACAACAATCCAGTCGCATGCATCGATGGCACTCAAAAGCTGGTGACCATCGATTCATGTGACTGAGTAGTTGTCACCGTTTTAAATGTTTTAATGCCAACTGTCAACCTACTTTTGCAGTGCTCTTTATGTTAACTTAAAGATGATTAATTCAGTGTGGTCAGAAGTATTCAGTGAACTATGAAAAATGATAAATTCTCACATGCATTCCCCAAAATTTTATTTCAATATATCCTATCTCTGTGGTTATGGTTGTTTTTTAACTTTCACCTCTCCACTTTTTTAATGATGGTCTCATTTTTGTGACTGGATACTTGAGTGCATGGTGACAGTGTCTTCAGGAGAACCAGTGTATATCCCAGCTGCTTTGCTTCCAACACAGTTTAAGTGAAGACTGGTGGTATAAAATAAAAGTTTGTTTCATTCACTTACTCAGTGAAATGTGAAATTATACCTAAAGTTAGCTGACATCTTATGTAGATGCTCACACAATGAGTGTTTTCTCAGGGTCTTGATGAAATTCTATGCTATTATGAAAAACAATGTGAAAATTATTTCTCTGTGAAAACAGAATTTCTCCTCTGCAGTTTGTGTTTTGCAGATTGTAGTCTAGATCATATCCCTGACTTTGTCCAGTGTGAACTCCTTTGCAATGATGTAATCATTCCCCAATCATCCACTCAGTTGTGTTTTTTTATTTTCTGTTTCTTGGCTTGTACATTTATGTGCTATTTATTTTATGCTCGACAATTTTTATGCCTTAACTATATTGGCACACTGCTATTCCACAGTGGTTCAAAGTAGTTTTAGCTGTTTTGGGAAAAATGGATACACAATCTTTCATCAAGGAGGCTTGCACTTTATACATATAACATCTATATGTCTTGGGGCCCAAATGAATTGGAATTCACCCTGGGCGATTTTGAGCTGTGGCCATTTTCAACTATTTTCAAACTCAGAGAAACCATTTCTTTAACCTTTTTTAACCTAAAAAAAAAAAAATTAATAAATTTGGTACCTGAGTGGGAAAATAGTTAAAATTTGCAGTAGCTCAAAATCGCCCAGAGGGATTTCTGACTCATTTGTCCTGGGCGCAAGACAACTGAAATAATTTAGAGGCAACTTGTTTTCATAGTAATAAGGTAACTTGTGTAATGACAATTATGACTGGTATCATAACTCTAAATCTCAAAAAAAAAAAAGAAAAGAAAAAGATTTAAGAAGTAATAGCATAGCATGATTGTGCCAATAAAACTCTTATGTCTTTGTTGGAGAAAACAGTCTGTTTTGGGAAGGATGGATGTCCACAGTGTTTATGGAACTAGTTTGTTGACAACTGTCTGATTGTTCAAAGTCCACTCCAGTGCCCAAATTATTGATTCAAAGCACTGAGTGTATCTAGTATAGGTTAATGGAGTTTTCCTCGTAGAAACAATTTAGTATATGTCATGGCTCAAGTGCTTTCTGTAATTAAACACCTTGTACATAACATCTTGTACATAAGCGAAGAAATAATTTTCACAGCTGATTACTACTGGACTCTAGGGATCTGTTTTGTAATAAGGAGTAACGTTTTTAATTGGACAAGCTTTCAAGTCTATCATTGTTTGTAATGATGTGCTCATTAATCTTTTACAATCACGCATTTTCATTTGAAGAGCTTTTGTATCATTTAATTCCCAATTAAAGCCTTGGCTTGGAGAGGAGGAATTAAATGTCTCAAACCAAAAAATTTCTTGTTTCCCTGTTGAGCATACCATTATAGACTTTTGCGGGGAAATACATATCAGAGCCAGGAAATTTGGGTATCTTCACTAGATAATCATTTCATGTTGAGCAGTTTCTTTGAAATTTCATTGATCTTGGTAATACTTTATGCCTCAGCTATCATTGTAGACAAAAAAGGCCAAGGTGATAGTAGTAAAGATGCATTCACATTGTTTCTATCATTACCAGTGAGGTACAGCTCTTTCTATGGTCCAAAAACCAAAAACAGACAGATACAATCATTTTTTGTCGAAGTACAGTTTTATTGTGTTTCTTTCATTTTGACCAAATCACTCTGGAAAAAAAAAGAGCAGCAACTTTGTATTCTTTATGCAAAACTGTTGATGAAATCTAGATATGTTTGGGTGAAAAAAGGACAAGCCACTACAGAAGGCTTGCTGAACAGTGTTTTCCACTTTTCCCCTTTTGTTTTTGTGTATATATTGTAAACTGCAATTGCTTTTTCTTCATTTTGATTTTGTTGAGTTACAGACTTCATTTTGTGATATGTTCAGAATAGTCATGGCTGCAAAGGTCTACACTGAGAACATGAATTATTGTGCTGTGACAGCCTCTCTTGATATCTCTAGGAATATGTTTGAATGTTGTGTTGGTGTGTAGTCATTTTCTCATCATCACTCCACAGTGGCCCAAGTCAATTTTAGCTGAGTTGAGAAAATGGATGAAAATCAGCTGTAACTCTTCTCATGCCAAGGTTTTCCATCAGAACATGGTAAAGATGAACTGTAAAAGTTTACAAATAAGGGGAAAAAATGATGTGAAACTAGCGATCAGACAACAGCCTTTCACCATTTTCATAAAAAGAGAAGTACAAAAGAGTTAATATTCATGACAGTTAAAAACAAGCACTGGCCTTGTCAGAAACAAAAAGTATGAAAGAGAGATTATCTTTTTGGAGAAAATTGGCACAGCTGCAAAGATGCAGATCGTTTATACATGTACATGTACATATAAAGAGAGAGACAAAGAGGTAAGAGGCAGAGAAAGAATTATTTCTTAAAAAGGTGACTTAGGCCATTGTAGGATGACTGTGAGGATTAGTCCGTCACTTTTCTGATTTCCCGCCACCTCACATTACTTTGCCTGTCATAATTGTGTGCCTTGATTTGCAGTTATTGTCGTCTATCATTTATGTTGTGATCATCATTAGCAATCATTCTGCTGCTTTAAGAAGACAAAATGATAGAAGCAAAACTTAACAATTTTGTAATTTTTGAGTGGATTTGTTCTTAATCACTCACTGCTCGTGAAATGGTTGATAGTGAAGGCTTCATTTCTTTTACATACGTAAATTTTTAGGTGAAGGGAACTTGAACTGCTGTGTTTCTCATTTTAGAACACACTGCACTGTTGGCAGTCAAAACAGTGTGAATTTTGATTATGCAGTTGATGCAACTACAGGGCAAGTTATAAGATTTTTATAAAACTTTCTATGCATTTTATTTGATGAAATCCCACGCCGCCGCCGCCACCCCCCAAATATTTCTTGCCAGTCTTTACCATCTGATTTCACCTAATATATCTAGAAGTAATATATAAGAAACTTAAAGCTATCAGACATGCAGTAAAAGAACATTGTGATAAGTTGACACAGATTCTGACACAAGTTGTTCCACTCTCTGTGCCTCTTATTGTACTGTAAGTGTGGCATTGCCAGTTCTGTGGAATTGTGACATACATCTACATGTGTTGTGTGTATGTCAGGCTAGACTATGCTGAAGAAGTGAGGTGGCACAGTATTGGTTTTATAAATTCAGACTTCTCTTATTGTAAGTTTGGCAATCCACAGTGTGACCATGACTTCACTGTTTTACTCCATAGTGAAACAGAACAGTAGTCATTTTGGATTATGGCTCTAATTTAGGGACCTATTTCACTCTTCTCCCTACATCTGTAAAATTCACAACCACAATACATATACATGTACATGTATATCCTTCATCAAAAAAGTGATAATGGCACTTATATTTTATAAATTTAGTGCTGGCACCAAATCACCTGCTGGATCCGAGACAGTGATTTAGACTTTAAGATTTGATTTGAGAATGTTTGTGGTTTTGGGCATCTCGTGGTCAGAATGAATCAGTTTATTGAATGTGTCACATTGCATATCAGTGTCAAACCATGCTATCTAAATACTTTGTAGGCCAAGATCTAAGTGGAGGAGGGAGTGGAGGGGAAGACAGAGAAAGAAGAAATACAAAATGTCACATTGGTCAGTCATCTATATTGATAATGATATACATGTAGGTTCAATGTTAAGGAATTTATGTCTAAGTTTTGCAGAGACCTTTAGCACACTGCAACTTTCTCCTTTGCATTAGTTGTTAACTTTTATGTAGAGGTTCAGTGGCAATAAATGATCAACATTCACTGGAGTTTTTGTTTGGCTTTTTTGTTGTCTTAGACTAGAGAAGACTACATGTATATAGGTATATATCTGTAATGTGTGTGAGTCGGTAGTTTCACCTATGATAGCAGATCAGAGGATGTCTGAAATGAAATGTTCTGATTCTTAGACATTTCTTTTTTTTTTTTTACATCACTGCAGACAATAAAAAACATCAAGCTACCAGTACATGTTCTTTTACAGACACATTTATTTACAGAGACATGAAAGGTTCTCATGGCTGTGATTTTGATCTAGGTCTTCATTACATACTGATCTTGTTAAGAAAACAGGGGAGTGTCGACTCAGTACATGTAAGCCATTGACTCAATCATATCAAGAACAAATGTTTCTAGCAGTCAAAAACAACAGAAAAACACAATACAACAAGGAAACCAGCCAGCAGAATGACTGTAATGTTTCTACACAAGAACACACAAAACCAAGAAAGAAAAAGGAAACAAAAAAAAAAAAAGAGAGGCATCCGTTACCGGTACTTGAAGAGAGGCATCCGTCCTCTTTGTTTACATTGTGGCACTTGATGCGATGTGAAAAATTTAATGATAGCTATATACATGTACATGTCATATCCGTCAATATTTGTTGTTATTGCGCGGGTTTTCATTGTGATAACAATAAACGTCATTGTAAATAATGTGAAGTAGGGTAATTTCTTATTTGAAAAGGAGATCGTTCTGATCAGCCCTATTAGCCTACTTTTCTTTGCCGCACACAAGGGAGTAAAGACCAAATTTGTTTTTCTTAAAGCCTTTCAGTCCTAAGAAAGTAGGATTATCTCGACTTTTAAAAGTTGCCAAATTTTGCTGAGAAATTTTGTGGGTGGAAATTTAGAATGTGGAAATTTTGCCCAGACAGTGGCACTCAGCCTACTCGTCCATGGATTTTGAATTGCCAAAGGTTCTTTAACGTTAAGTCACTGAAAAAATGCGGTTTTTCGATTCCTTCCATCCTGCGATGCAGGACCCGTGAGTCGATCCCGGCCTGGTTTCTTCATGAGCAGACGCCATACCACAGAGCCACTGCGTCCCCCGAAATACCAAGCCAATGAGCTTATTGGGGAGCGGACTGGTGACGTCAATCATGCTGACTGTGGAGCCACGCCCTTGAGGGCCGGAGAGACACCAAGTTGACGCCGTTCACGTGTTCATAATTTCACGAATCAACAAAATTCACACTGTCATCATCTCATGATTGCAAGTCTGTTGTATTCTGTCCGTGATGTAGTTCTCGATTAAAATAATAATAAATTAATTAATTAATGAAATAATAAAATAAAAAAAAAAAAAAACACACACACACACAAAAATGAATCCGTTTGTTTGCAAGAAAAGATTCACCAGATCAGAATAGTGGCCAGCTCCGTGTGTAGTGAAGGACTCCAAGCATAGCACAATGGCAATGCCACCATGGCCATGTTCATGAGTCCGCTCTCCAGTATAATATTAATAGTACGGTATAAGCTCCTTGGACCAAGCAGGGTAAAGAATGAAAAAAAAAAACAAACAAACAAACATTAATCGCTTCCTCTTTAAAACATTTCATGACAAATTAATTATTAAATAGAACACAGACTTTCGACCCAAAAAGAGGGGGGGGGTGGTCCCGGGGTGATTTTTTAAAATTTAATTATTATTATTAAAGTTAGATTATTTTAAACTTTTCCATTGAATTACGCATGTTCAAATTAGAAGAAAACAGTGACCAAAAAAAAAAATCGACTTTTTCATATGGGTGCCATGGCAACGCCGCCATCTTGGACTTTGGCGTCCCTAAATTGACTGATTTTAAAATCTATCTAGTCCGCCAAATTTCAACAAAACTCGACAAAACTTTATGAATATATTGTTTGATATAATATCTAAAAAAGAATTACATATTTTCAGTTCTTCCAATGGAGTAAACAATTTTCAGTAAATTTTTGAAAATGCCATATTGCGAAAATTCAGATTTCGTCATTTTTTTTTTTTTTTTCGAAATAAAAATCAATTCTTCTCTAAAACTTACCGACCGAATTTAACGCGCATACGTAATTTTTGGGGGCTTTTGTGGTGACAATGACGTATACCAAATTTGGTTTGAATCGGTCTTGAAAAAAAAACAAAGTAGATAGCAAAAAACTGTCAGAAAACAGGTTTTGAGAAAAACGCGTTCAAAGTTTTTTTTCGGCGAAAAATTGTGTTCGGTTTTCAGCCTCGGAATAGCCCCCTTTTTTTTTTTTTTTTACTCTTTTTTTCCCAACCGGCCCTCTTTCCCCGACTTCTTTTTCTCTTTTTTCCTTTTTTTTTTTTTTTTTGCTTTCCGGGCGTATCTTTTCTCGGATTTTCCTCCCTATCCCCCATCATTATAAAGGCTCCCATAGAGGCACTTTCTGGGTCTCGAGGGCCTCTTAGCAGCAGAATGAAAGCAAAATTTCGCTGTTTATAGGACGTGGAAATTCATTATAGAACGATTTCACGGATAATTTGCATGATCAGCTGTTCCCCCCCCCCCTCAAACTGGTCATCCAATGTCTATCTCTGCATTGGAACTCATATTGCTAGAAATGTCTCAATCAAGTATTTTATGCCCTCTCTGATTATGAAATAGTGATGATCAACGACTGTATTAGCAGCCGAGAGGGGTTCACTAGTCCGAAGGCTCACTAGTCCGAAGGACTAAGAAACTTAGTCATTTTCATTCAATTATATAGTGCTTAATTATTTGACTGAACAAACATTACTAAATGTACCGTACCGGTATCTTATTTTTATTGTGTGTGTGTGTGCGCGCGCGCGCGCGCGCGTGCGTGTGTGTGTGCATGCGTGCATGCATGCGTTTTTCACTGCTGTGGGAAGCAAATCGAAGAACGTTCCCATAAAAAAAAAAACAGTTATTTTCAATTAAAAAGACAATGTTGCGTTTAATTTCTGAATTAACAAAAAAGGATAATAAATTTGATTTTTTTTTTCATTTTGGGGGTGCATGTGTGTGTGTGGATGTGTGTGCCTGTGTGCATTTTTCACTGCTGTAGGAACTAAATCGAAGAATATTCTCATAGTAACACAATCCTCATAAATGTGAACGTTCGGACTAGTGAACATTCGGACTAGATCTAGAATATTCGGACTAGATCTAGATGTGGGCCTCATAAAATTAATGTGAATCTTCGGACTAGTGAACTTTCGGACTAGTGAGCCTTTGGACTAGTGGGACGTTCCCTTAGCAGCCAGGTGGAGCCAAATCCTGGATGACAGTAGGCTAGACCTATCGTTGAATGACCATGGGTAAAAAAATGGACTTTAAATTAAATGGACGTTAAAATGGACTTATTGACGTTTTACCATTTTTATACTCAGAAAAGGCAGTGCTCTTAGGAGAAAACAAATGCGGAATATCGCATTTTTGTTTATCAAGATCCACATTTCAGGGCGGGGGGGAGGGGGGGGGGGGGGGGGGGGG
>JBCAUA010095484.1:0-10394 GCA_038406235.1 Peronia verruculata
TACTCGTTATATTGATAATATTATGTTTAAGTTGTTTTGTGGCAGGCAATTAAATTTTAATTGTGTGCCCCTTTCACCACTGAGTATAGTGATCACCATCCTGACCAGGTGTCCTGCCACAGTTAGGTAGTTTGTTCCTTACTGTAACAGAGAATCTTTTCTTGTGTCTTTGGTCCTCAGTCTTCCAACGTTGTTTTAGCTGTTATATTGTTGCTATTATTGTTGCTGTTCTTCTTCTTATGTTGTTGTTATCGCTATGGCTGTTGTTGTTATTGCTGCTTTTCTTGTTGTTGTTGTTGTTATTGCTGCTGTTCTTGTTGTTGTTATTGCTGCTGTTCTTGTTGTTGTTGTTATTGCTGCTGTTCTTGTTGTTGTTGTTGTTCTTCTTCTTCTACTTCTTGTTAGTCCTATTGCTGTTGTTGTTGTTATCGTTGTTGTCGCGGTCGTTGTTGTTGTTGCTCCTCTTCTTCTTCTTCTGCTTCTCTTTAGTGCTATTGCTATTGTTGTTGTTGTCGTCGTTGTTGTTCTTCTTCTTCTACGTCTTGTTAGTGCTATTGCTATTGTTGTTGTTGTCGTTGTTGTTGTTGTCGTCGTCCTCGGTGTTGTTGTTGTTCTTGTTGTTGTTTTTGTTGTTGTTGTTTATGAAAATGCCTTAAAACTGAGATGACTGTCTAACTGGTAACTAAACAAATACACTAAAGAAAGCACAAAAAAAAAACAGTAAGAAGAACTGGATGTTGGTCAAATTCATAATACGTTGATGGTGATGGAGATGGTGTGGTGGTGATGATGGTGGTGGTCGTAGTGGTGATGGTGCATGGGTGTTGCTGTTGCTGTTAAGTCCACCAATCTTTCCTCCATTTTCTCAATACATTTACAACAGACTGTCAGCAGATTAAGGTTTTCTATTTGTACTATCATTATCGTCAGCAGCAGCAACAGCATCATCATCATCATCATTTTATAAAATAGAAAGAGACTGTCCAACCAGCAACTAACCAAACAATTTTGCAAAATTTGAAAAAAGCAAATAACACTTATAAATAACTTCTTCTTGATGTTGAAATGAAGGTAAGCCAAATTTTCAGACCAAATTGGTCCTTCTTTAGGGCAACAAAGTTATTTTATTTTGATAAAGGGTTTGCACCAGTTCAACATTTAGAGCTTGAACTGTATAAAATGTATAAGTACCGTTTATTGTTATTACCTTTATTCTTTCATACCTCTTTTTGTTCCAGGAGAAAAGCTGCCTTGGACGGTCAAGATTGGTAATGTGTCTGCCTACACCCTGCTGGCCGGACACTCAGAGCCTTTGTTCATTCTCCACCCACTGGACATCATGTCCACTCTGGCTGTGACCTGCAAGTATAACCCACCCACCTCAGAGGTCATCAGCACACTGGCCCTCTGCCTGCATGTGGATGTTGGTCAGCCCAGAGTGGAGCTCTCAGCACCTCAGGTGGGTGGTCCTTACATTCAAAGATAAGAGAAAATATTTTAATCCTCTAAAGTCCATTGGAACATATATAATACATATAAAGATAAACTATAAAACATGGAAAAATAAGGAAATTATAAATATTTTACAATGGGGGATGGGTGGGTAGGTTGGGTGGACAGAGCTTCATTGTGCCAAACATGTATCAATGACACACAGAAGTATAAAATGTATATCTAAATGTATAGTAATTATTATCATAGAATGTAGAGACCAGAGTGCATAAGAGAATAACTATGAATAGCAATCAAAAGCATACAATCATAAACTTAAAGTTTGCGACATGACTAGCTGCATGTTAATCATTCTTGTCCTGACAATGGGATCAGAGGTCTACATTTTGAGAAAAAGGTTCTGTGTGATGCAGATCAGAGATGATATGTTAAAATTGCAAATTATGAACAAAGTTTTACTTTATTTCAGCTTCATGTGTGCTCCACTGGTGCCGGTGTCTTCACCACCATTCTGAGCAATTCCACCAAACTGATTAGCGATTGCATCAAACTCTTTGTGGTGAAGTCAGAGGAGAAAGCGCCACAGACCCCGAGGGCTCCAGTCAGCCAAAAGAAGTCTGTTTCCTCTGTCCACAAGATAGAGAGCCTGCGCTCAGGTAAGAAAAAATCTACCCGCTGTAGAAGACATCTTCAGTCTCTTGTCACCCATAAATGTAGTATACTGAAAGTTTTAGAGAAAATTTTCAGCTCTTAGGTCGAGCTTGAGATAAAGAAAGCACAAACTTACCTTATATTCTGTCTACGTCTTTCAACCTCCTGATGGAGGTTATCTTGACGGTTCTTTGTTTAAAAAAAAAAAAAAAACCTGTTTAGATTAAATAATACAAATCCTGTCTTAAAACCTTTATCTTGACTTTTGAAAAGGGGGGGGGGGGGAGGGAGGGAGAGAAAAAAAAGGGCAAAAACAAAACTTATAATAATAATGAATCCTGTCTTTAAAAAAAATCAAAAAAGTGTTAATGGTCTTCCAACTTGAGGGTCTGTGCACAAACTGAAATAGCATGAAATCACAAAGAAAGCACAGGCGAGAGAGCCTGGAGATCATTTGTATAGGACAATTGCTCAGTTAAAGGTTAAACGGTTCATGATACTGAGATCTCTTGTTCACTGAAAATATCAAATTTCAGTTATACAATTGGTCAGTGGTTTTCCGGAGATGTTGAAGGTTGCTTTTTCGATCCTTCTTTCGGAGCTGATGTTATGGAGAGCAGGATAATTTGTGACTGTTTGTTTCATTCATCTATGTTTTCACAGCTGAGGTGACCGAGAATGTGACCACAGACATTTCTGAAGATTTCTCCCATGAGGGAAGTCCTTTGCATGAGAATCTGATAGATGATGCAGAAGATGCTGGTGTCAAACTGTCCTTGTGGCTGCAGCTGATGATACCCAAACTGAGTTGTACCTTGTACACTACCAGCCCAGTGTTGCATAAAGGTTTCTAAATTCATATAGTGTTTTCTTACAGAAACTTTTATTATTATTATTATCATTTTACAAAAACTTAATTCTTGATTACCGAGAGAAAATCTTTTCCTAGGGAGTATTTATACCTAGATCAGATATGTAAAAACTGTAGTTGCACCATACTTTGGGAACAACCTTGATACTGTGTCAAGGCAGTGAAAAGTGAAATTGATAGGGTATTGTGCTGTTCTCAAAATCATCATTTCATGATTTAACAGAAAGATTTTGAATATGAAGACAGAGGCTGGTCATTGGCAGTTGAGCAAAATATTATCATACAATGGATGTAATTATGATGTCATGATGTAATTTCTGTCATGGAATGATTATTCCTGCAAGTGTGTGTGTGCAGTATTTCACTAGAAAAGTTTGCTGAAAATTATCTCTCATATTTTTTCAGAAAATGGAATTGCTCTGACTCTGGACCATTTTGACCTTTCATTGGATTCTCAGCATGTCTACAGCAAGGCCAAGGTTACACTAGGAGCTATCAGTATCCAGCATGCTTCAAAAAGGTGGACTGATAAGCCATTATTATCTGTGATTAACTGTGCTGTTATATGTAGCTCTCCATTCCTTAGGATGATGAAATCTTAAGGAACACATCACTTTATGTCATAGTTTTTTTCATCAGATGAAGCCAAAATCCATCGTTTATGAGATCAAAAGAAGTAATGTTTATGTTCAGTTGCTGGGACTGAATTGATTAGGCTTCAGCATTTTTCGTTTTCATTATCATTTTATCCCTTAACATTCCTTTACCAGAGTAGCCAGAATGTTGCCTTTTATGGAAGCAAAGAAAGTAAGGTTTATTTCCAACTCCTGGGACCAGATTGAATGGACTCAAGACACTTTTGATTTTTATCTTAGTGTACACAGTGAGTTTAGCTGACACTGTAGTGTCACTCTGGATATCAGTCCAATGAAAAACAGTCATTAGAATCAGGATTTGGGAATGCTCAAGATGCTCTTGTTAGCAGTGGCAAATTAAAGTGACCATAACAGCAGATTTTTTTTTCTTTAGAGTGTTAGCATCAGGAGTTTGGTGTTGAATGACAATTGGATGTGGACACTCCAAAATATTTTACCCTATTATAAAGTGATTGTAAAATGGAAAAAACTGAACAAGGCAATGGGATTATAAAGTAATTGTAAAATGAAAAAAAAAAAATGCAATTTTCAAACAAGTTTCAGATATAACAGCTTAAGAATTGCGCACTGTTTATTTTACTCATAGAGCAAGTTTACAGTTAAATCTGCATCTTTCAGAAGATAAACTTTTTGAAAATCAATTTGACTGATTGTCATTAGAAGTCAGTTACTTATAGTTAGCAAAGTGGCGTAATCTGAAACGAAAGTGACGTTTTTCTATTCACCTTTCTAACCACTCCTCTTTTTTTCTCATTCTTCTTTTCTCCCCTTCAGACATGATGGAACTTGGTCATGGGAAGATCTTGAGGGCATCGTGCTGTCCTGTAGCAAACAGCTTCCCCGCAACTTACACACCATCACCAACAAGGTATGGATGACTGAACACAACACCTCTGTCTCCTTCGCTCAGCATCAAGAGGCCATGAGTCGCGATTCGTCGAAACATGGTGTGTTGTCTGTCACCTTCACACGTGCACTGTGTAAAAATGTCAAAAAACGTCTGCGGAAAGCTAATGTTGAACTACCCAGTGTCAGTGAATTGGATCCAGCTGAGTCACCAGTGGATGGAGGAGAAAATCCTGAAGCCCTCAGGTATGAGGATGTGGATTTTTACTTCCATGAATTTCTCTCAGAAATTTGCATCAAATCGGAACCTTTTGACATAGTCTTTAAACCAGAACTACTAGAAATGTTTATCGGTTTAATGAGTGGATTAAGTAAGGTGGATAAGTCACACAAATTGCCAGCAGTAAGTGTCAAAGCAGATGTGCCAAAATTTCTCCGTGACCAGTCAGAAGACAGGCACAGTTGGTCTTCCAGTGTCCACAATTTACCTCTCGTTTATGCTGATTTAAGCACCATTAGAATTTTCATTCCAAAGTCCAAGAGGCAGCATGACACCGAGATCTTTGGTCATAATGGTACGACAAGAGGTGCAGAGGGAGGGAATGGTGCTGATCCGTCCAGCCATACACAAGCACCTGACGCTGAAGTGTCCTCACCATCAACTGTGATCAACATTGACATGGATACTGTCCATCCACCATCGGTTTCAAGTCCACAGTCAGCTGGTCAGCCTTATGATACAACGGGAAATTCCCAAACTGACCCAGCTGTACAGACCACACAGCCAGTATCTGGAAATCCTGTTGCAAACACCACGCCACAGCTGCCCAAGCAAGTTGCTGAGACAGCTGGTGCCAAAGAGGAATCCCCTAAGTGTGTCAGTGACATATGTTCCAGCCTATACCATGACATGTTTTTGATTCAAGTCAATCACTGCCTACTCCAGCCACATGCCGACAATCCTCTACCTAGGTAAGCATAAACACAGAGTATCACTCTGTCTTCTATACAGTTAAGAGTTACTGGAAGCAGATTATTTTATGGAACCACAGTCTTATAATTCTATTGGTTGAGTGTGAAGTAAAGAAAAGTTATATAATGTTATACGAGCATTTGTAAACTGAAGACAAAATGCTCTTTTTAAGACAGTATGTTACTGTTTTCATTTACCTCTGTCTACAATGAAATTGGTACGGAACACACATTAATGCTACAGATTTTAAAACTGCTGAAACTGTCATCAGATTTGATACAGTAATTTCATGATAATATCAATGATCCTGCATTTCTTGCCATGTAAAAAGCTTATAATTGTCAAATGTTATTGTAGAAAGGGGTAGTGGGCAAACAGCAGACTCACAAGTCAGTTTGATTCAAAATTTGCAATCATGTACCCTTTTTAATTATGTTCCCAGGGATTTGTCTTTATTATTGAGGTTTATGTTTTTCACCTCCAGGATGTTTACACTGAATAAGATGATTTTTAGTAGATATTTTGAAAGAAAATTTGGTCTCTGGATCATGGAATAAGAGTAATGGTAAAAATCATGAAGAAATCACAGAAAAGTATATTGAGCTGATTCTTTGCAGTGAGAGAAAGATATAAAAAAATTTTCTGGGTTGGGTCCCCAGGTAAATCCAATGAATATTAAAAAAAAAAACTTCAACTTAACCTTTGTGTAAATATTACATTACAGAACAGAAGCGAATCCTATTCTGAGTTGTATTGTATCCTGCTTTTTTTGTTCAGTCAAGTAGATTCCACATAGACATATTTTGAGACTGTGTCTTTTCTGACCCTAGAACTGCTGAGGAGAAGGAAATCTTCCTGCGTGCTGTCCAGTCAGGATTTACTCATCAGCCTGGAGCTGTGATAGAGGACAGACAGTATCAGATGGACGTCAAAGGGGTCGCATTTTCCACAGGTGACTGGCTTTTTTTTGTTGTTGTTGTTGCTGTTGTTTTTATTCTGTTATTCAACTTTTCCACATATCTGTCACTTATTCTCTATGATTGGTACTGCTGTTTTCATATGGTCTTTAAGTCTGGAGCAAAGTCTATGTCTGTGGATGTCCTTCCTTCCTTCCTTCCTTCCTTCCTTCCTTCCTTCCTTCCTTCCTTCCTTCCTTCCTTCCTTCCCCTTCCTTCCTTCCTTCCTTCCTTCCTTCCTTCCTTCTTTCCTTCCTTACTTCCACCCTTTCATTCTTACATAACTTGTTTTAAGAGGTGTTTTTTTTTTAACTGATATCTCCTCTCCAGGAATGTGGGATCAAATCATCAATGAAGTCAAGAGGAAAGAATGGAGAAAATCACCAACAGGGTCAACAGTCCAGATCCCAGCTCTGGACTGGAATACATTTCTCATGGACAGGTATACAATAGAACATAGCCAGTCATCCAAGACAGTCTATACCTACCAATAATAGTGTCTTCTTTCTTGTTCAGACCATTCATTTAAAACTGCTGAAAATGTCTTCAGATTTGATACAGTAATTTCATGATAAGATCAATGATCCTGCATATCTTGGCATGTAGAAAGCTTATAATTGTCATATGTCAGTGTAGAAAGGGGTACTTTATCCCTTAACCTAAACAATAGGTAGTGAATTTCAACCCAGATATCAAGCTTTGCAGGTCTGGAGTGAAACTGTGAGAAAGAAGGAAGGTTTTGTTTGGTTTGGGTTTGGGTCTTTATAGTGCTAAGCACAATCAGGTCTAACCACAGTAAAAGAGATGAAAAGAAGGAATGACAGACAGAGGAACAGAGAAAATGTCTTCCGCCCAGGGCAAATGATTCGCAAGTTGCACTGAGTGAGTTCGTCACCGCCATTTTTTACAATTTTTAATATTTTCCGACTGATACCAAAATATTTCTTTTTTTTTTTTTTTTTTCAGATTAAAAACGGTTAAATTGTCATTTTGTGAAAACCCAACAAAATTTAGTAGCCTAGTTGGAAAGTAGTTAAAAACGACCAAAAATGGCTGTATGTCTTCATTGCCCGACGTGACTTTCGACTCATTTGGCCTTCTCTGCATATAATGAGAAATGACTATATGTTACATAGAATGATTTGATAGAAAAGTCAAACAGTAGAAACATAAGCTAACAAAATTATAACCGTTGCAACAAAGAAATTACCACAGCCATGGCTTAAATGAATGAGCCTTCTCTTTCACAAGAACTGCTTGAAGATCAGTTTATTTCAAGCTCTGAGAAGCATCTAAAGATCAGGAGCAGGCTTATTTATAAAACACACTACTGTGTGATCTCAGTGATGTAATAGTCAGCTCCTTGAAACCAGAAGTTCCAGAGTTTGAATCCGAATAGGGCTTAATATCAATTCAACCAGTATTGAAACAAGTACCAAACAGCAGAAATTGTTATTGTTTGACTGCATTTCTGAAGAGACAAGGGCTAAATCATCTGTTATTGTTTTTTAAATGTGCATATTTTTTATACAGATAAAGATATATCAGTTTTCTAAATGTGTGTTTAATCTTGCACATTTCAAGATGAAAACATATGAACTTTTGCCATCAGCCCTGCCCAGGAAATCAAGGACATCAGGTTGATCCCCCTTGTGACACCCTTTGACCTATGTCTTGTACTAGCACCACCTATCACCTATGTTCCAAAGGAAGAAAACTGGGAACATATAAACAAGGTAAATTCATTAATATGCCCCACATGGCTAATGCACCTCTTTACTCATTTTCATCAATATGGAAAAAATATATCAGAATCTTTTTCTCCAAATATTTTTTCAGATAAGTCGTGGCTGTAAGTAAAGTTGAGAAAGTACCTGTATGATTGATGATAATTCATGGATTGTTTCATTGTCACAGGCAAGGCTTATTTGTGGCCTCACAGCTGAGCTCAATCTGACCTCTGACCTGGACCTATACCTGAGCACCAGCCAGATGAAGCTTCTTACAGAGGTTGTGACCGAGTTTACCCATTGTGCAACATCCAGGTCTGGTCAGCCAGCAGCACAGATGGCTCAGAACTTTCCCTCTCCACTGTCACTCCATGATGGAAGAAAGAAGCACCAACAACCTCTGGATCTCCCAGGAGTAGGAGGTGGAGGTGGTGGTGGTGGTGGGTTTGACAGTGGTGTTGAGAGTGATCTTTCGACCTTGACGCTAGACCGAGGTCAGCGGCACCAGACACAGCGACAGTCATCCCAAGTGGCTGCACCTGCAGTAGATGGACGGAAGGTGTCAGGATTGACAGATGGAGGAAAGAAGAAGGAAAAGATGGAGAGTGAGGTGGACAAATCACTGGCTTCCTTGCCTTCCATTGACATTCTAGTCACAGCTGGAAGAATTTCCTGTACAGTTTACACACACAAGGTAGAGATTAATGCTCATGAATTAACTGTTAATTTTGCTAGAAAATTTTGCAAGCCTAAAAGTAGATTTTTTTTCTATCCTCATGTTCAGTATAGACACTTTTATTTGAAAATCATCCTGCTAATTCTACATACCAGTGATCCAAGATTATATAGTAACATTCTCAAGTTTTGACTTCTTTTGCATAGATCATTTTACAGGCAAACTTTAACCACTTCACTGCTATGCCAACATACAGTCCTGTGCTAAGCATCGGGATAAGGTCAATCTCAACCACTACTGACTCGCACCTGCTCTCAGATCCAGCCACTGTGAAGTGAGACAACTAGCACCCGTCCTCTACTTTCTCACAGGCAGTCAAAAGCACTGTAAAGCGCTTAGAGCCTGTAATTACGGGGATAGGCGCTATATAAATACTCTCTATTATTATTATTATTATTATTATTATAATATAACCTCAACTCTCTCTCTCAAATCCAACGTTCTCTGAAATCACTGAGGATACAGTAATCGAGGGAAATTAAATTTTGAACCAAAGAAAAAAATAAATAAATTGAAAAAGAAGGAAAAGAAGAGGAAGTTTCAAAAAGGAGAAAGGAAAAAATTAAAAAGTAGAATTAGGAGCTAAGGAGGGAAACAAAAAGTGCTGCTATAACACCGTAACGTTGCTTTAAACAAACCTTGCCAACACAATGACTTATAATGATAATCTTTTTGACTGTTTCAGAATCCAACCAGCCAACCAATCAACCAACCAACCAACCAACCAACTACCCAACCAAGTAACCAACGAACCAGCAACCAACCAACCAGTCAGCCAGCCAGCCACCCAACCAATCAACCAACCCAGCAACCAACCAACCAACAAACCAACAAACAAACCAACCAAGCAAATGACCAGCCAACCACCCAATCAACCAACCAACAACCCAATCAACCTACCAACCAACCAACCAAACAACCAAACATCTAAACAACAAACAAACAAAAAAAAATATATGAAACGAGAGAACAACCAAAAGCCGACGTCTATAGTCTGTAAGCCTACATTAAAAAAAAAAAAAAAAATTGGGCCTATCTATTGTTTCGATTTAGGGCCTTGCCATTTTTATGCCGATCTGAGAAAATCCTTATCTAAATCCTTCCACTTCAAACTTACGGTCTCTGTAGGACTAGGAACTGACGTTGTAATCATAGCAAGCGAAACCCACCCTTCAGAAAGACCGTAATTAAATGGAGTTTTTTTTTTTTTCTTACAGTCAGTTCCATAAGGATCAGGTTGTTAGGCAGATCTGTGTAGAGACATTCATTAATTGTTGGCCAAGGTAAGACAGGAACTGCATAAACTATTTTCAAACTGTTGCATTGAGCAGTAATGTTGGCGAATTTATTTCTCTGTTTATCTGCCTGCCTGTCTGTCTGTCTATCTACACGTCTGTCTATTTATCTGTCTGTCAATCAGTCTGTCTGTCTGCCTGCTTGTCTGTCCCTTTATCTATCTATCTATCTATCTATCTATCTATCTATCTATCTATCTATCTATCTATCTGTCTGTCTGTCTGTCT
>JBCAUA010095495.1:0-10393 GCA_038406235.1 Peronia verruculata
TAAAAAATAAGCATACAAGTAAATTAGCACTTCATTGAATTCTGGAGCCGGAGCCGGAACTTTTTTGGCCGGCTCCGACTCCGAGAAAAAAGCTCCGGCTCCACGGCTCCGGCTCCGGCTCCACATCACTGGCTGACAGTATGATAGATGCAAAAATACGCCAGCTATCTTTCAGTAAATGCTGCCATTATTCTTATTTGGCTGCCTGACCGGCACACCCTTGAGCCTAGAATAAAAATAATTTTAATGGTGGACTTTGTAAGACACTCACCCGAACAAATTAAACGACCCAGGCCAGGAGAACAAAATGCTCCTGACATGACTTTGTTCTTTCGAAAGAATTGCATGTTCATTCTTGCTTCTGATAAATTGCTGTGTATATCATAGAATATCTTTGAGGCTAACATTTGATCCAGATTCTGGTACACTGCAGTATCTCTTAACACGTTTGTACTGTAAACTACAAAGTCTACAAAAACACAAATTAAGACCTTGAGAAGTGGCGTATAAGCGGCTGAGGACTAGGACGAAATGTTTAATCAATGACTGATGAGAGTAGTGTTTTGATAAATCTTTGCTTTTGTTGTTGTCATATAAATCTGTTGGGTAGGGTAGACACGACGGATTTAGGCATGTAGAGGGACCTAGAAATAAATATCCGCCGTCTAAATGTCAAACTGGGCGTCAAAAATCAAAATCTGAATTTCTGGACCATTGTTAGGAATAACAAATGATATGTTTCAAATGCTCTGATCGTGTGAAATGACAGTCGATATTATGTCACGAACAATGTCCCTGATACCGTATGTTTAAGCGATATATATACTTGTAATGTAGAAAAGGAAGTGACAGAACCTAAAAACATGCTCCCAGTACACAAAACATTTACTGCACATTTATGTAACGTCATCTTGTTCATGCTTACACAAAATATTATTTTGTATCCTTTCTGTGTTAACTTCGTCCAAAAAACAACATGGGAACAGTTTGGAGCATTCCTAGCTGAAAAAATTGCCAAGACTTTAAAGTCCAAACATGTGTCCAATCCTCCGTCGGCAAGTTGGGGTCCCTTAATCCGTGATTTGTCTTAAAGCCAAACCAGTTTTTCACTATCTTTTGACAGCTTTCATGTCTCTGAAAATCTGTGCAATTGTGGGAAATGTAAACATACCGCTGCACTCTTTGAATCTCATTGAGCAGTTCATTGTGATTTAATGCAAAGGATTAAAGAATCGCCCTTGAAATAACTGGCATACGCTTCAAAGTAAATGCAATAGGTATAACAAACAAACAAACAAAAAAAAAAGGATAAATAAATAAAGGGAAATGTATGTTCACAGAAGCCTTTTGCCAGAGCCAAGTGACCTGAACTTCAATAGCGAAATAAACAATATATTCCAGTTTATATTTATGTTTGTATAGGCCTAGCAGTCTGAGTATTAACATTATATTTTAGAGGCATTGTACATTTGCTCTGTTTTTGCATGTTTGGAAGCGACGATTTGTCTAGTGACGAGGTCCGTAACAATGAATTCAGCAGCGGATTACGAGTTCTTTTGTTGGTGTGTTTGTTCAATTTAAAACAACATTGAAACCACTAGATCAAAGTGAACCACTGGTGTTGGGTGACATATGGCTGGAACAACAGTTACTTGACATATTTACGTAGTCTGCATAAGGTAGAGTTGTGTGGATTAAAAAACAAAATAATAATAAGATATAACTTTGAGTACTAGATGATTGGAATTTAAGGGGAGAGGAACGCTGCCATCATAACGAAGAAAGACGCATGTCGGTAATTGGGTCAAATTGAGTTTTTTATATAGCTGTGTTCCCGAGCTTATTGCGCATTTTTCTATTGGGGTCTGGAAGCCCTGTCTTTAAAAATATTTTGTTGCGTCCTGAAAATATGCGTCATGGGCTATTTAGTTTATAACTTTAGGAAAAATTTGGCAAAGGGACGCATACTGGCATCGGTTGTCATAAACGGTCGCATATTCCGATATACGTCCTTTTCTTGACTCCATTAACATCTTTAAAGTAAAACTATTATACAAACGGATGCACAAGGCTATCTGTGACAGTCGGCCCACAGTCTATACACTCTCTGATCTTGACGTCCTGTTATTTTTTGTGAAGAAACTTCACACGGCAAAGTCATACATTTGTTAAGATACTTAAAATGAAAGAAAAACATACTGTACTGGAAGGTGTGACCAACAATTCTCAGTTTCTTTTTGTATGAACATTGAAATGAATTTACATTTAGTCTGAGAGAGATGATTGGATATTTCAGCCCAAGTCTGTAAAAAAGGCAGCACATGAGAATTCAGAATGAAATTGGACCATATTCTAATCTTCTAGCTATGGTAAAGCGCCACAAACTGGTGTCGTCTAGCCATGTCAGGTGATCTTCAGGCCTTGCAAGGTATCATTTCAGGAAGAAAAAGAAGAGGCAGACAATAAGACATGGGGATGACAACATATTAGAGTGGACGAGTCTAGAGCTGAAGGACACCTTGAGAAAGGCAGAGGACGAGGAATGGAGAAAGCTGGTTGTTAGATTTTCATAGACGCCCCAAAGGACAACTGGTCGACGGAAGCGATGATGATGACGTGAGAAAAATAGACTACAAAGAGCGTATTGCTGTTGACAGCTTTCAGAATACAAACTGGCTGAGGCGTGCATGTTGAGAATGGCAGACAATTCGTATTATCCATATACACGCTTGGATTTAACAGCTATATAATGATCAAATGATCCGAATGGCAGACAATTCCTATTATCCAAATACACGCTGGGATTTAACAGCTATATTATGATGATCAAATGATCCGAATCGGTTTTGACTATAACGAAAACTTTGAAGCACTGGTGGAATTCATGCCCCAAATTAATCACAGCCTTGTGTATAACCAAGTGCAGCAATTTCAAACCGGTATTTCCTGTACCAGACGTGAAGATGCCCATTAATTTAGACATTATATTCTGCCGTCCAACTTGACTATAAGACATGCATGAACAGTTTTGAGGAACAATAAAGAAAGAAATGTATCAGAGCTTCTACTCTACTGTGCTCAAGAACTCAACATTTCGTTATCTCAGTTTGGGCAGGAAGAATGCCAAATTTGTCATCAGTTCCTATTGCGACGGAAAAACGTGAATATGTGATCGAACGTGAGCATTATCCAGAATCCCCTTGCACAGAAATGATTATAGAAGTGCAAGGCAGGTTTATTAACTTTATGTCCCTTTAAACATGAATAAGAAATGTACATTTATTGTTCTGCAGACTTCCCAAAGTTATCTTAAGCAGAAGCATAATCCAATTCATAAGAGACAGCCTTATTTTCAACAGACCCATCATCATCATTACAAATGCTATGACAGATGACAACGAATCTCCTCCACTTCTCCCGGCTCTCTGCTTTCCCTTGTGTGTCCCGCACGTCCATGGTTGCCCATTCTCGGATGTTGTTCAAGCAGACTAAATGTTTTCAAATAGACGTTTGCTCCAGCTGGGCCCAACAAATCTCATAAAGACAGCATTTCACAGTATGACTGTAAAAGGCATGAAGCTGTTGTCGGGAGGAGGAATAAAGATAGCACCTTAAAACTCCCTGAGTTTCTCGAGTCAAAACAAGATACAGGACAAGGAACAATCAGGCTGGACAACTGCAGCAGCAAGAACAGAATTTGAGCCTATTAATGATAATTATGGATGTGTTGAATGATTACAAAGTTTCATTGGCTCAGAGAGCCTCGCGTGAACGTTCTTGGAGTCTGAGCACATCATTGTCCATGATCTTTGATTTTAGCCAATACCGAGGAGGTTAGAAGGAAAGATCTTAGACGGGTTATTTTAAAGAATACGTTGCCGAAGCTGCTAATCAGTGAAAAAAGAACACTGCAGACTGGGAAACGGACGTCCTCAGCTTCCTTCCTCGGCCCTGCCCAATCTTTGCCCATGTTGTATGTGTAGATTCAGAAAAGGATCAGCAGAAACCGTTTTCTATGAGATAAGGTTTAGCAAAGACGTTATACAGTGCAGAATTCTTTGATTCTTTATTATTTTGAACTAAAACGTCATATGAAACCTAAAGGTATTCCCCTGGAGGAGAAAAACAAAGTCAGAAATCTTCTAATATCTTCTAATGTCTCAGAGCAGACAAAGAGAATTGACAACAACTCAGTAACCAGCCTCAAAAGCAAAGACCGCACAGGATTCCAGAATAAATTATGTACTGATCATTTATATTTCGTCAGTCCTCGATTAGACAATGATGAACTTTTGGAACAAAATCATCATCTTATCACAGGGCAACACATCATGTCATCGCGTTGCTAGCAAATTTAAAAAAAAAAAAAAAAAATGAAAACGAGTTATATTTTCAATACTATAGGCATCACGAGTTCCAAAGAGGTGAACAAAGCTAGTTCCATATAATCCCGTAGTCCAAAGTTTTGGGGATACTGGGCACAGGTGCACTCTCACATCGGATGTTTCTTTTTTAAATTCAGATATTATGTTCTGTTACATGAAGTTATCTTCTATGAAAGAAAAGACTAAAGCTAAATATGCGACCACCCTTGTAATCGGATATTACAGCCGAATCGTAAATATAATAGGCCTATACACATTCTGTTTTCGGCAAAAGGGCGCAAATGGCAATATGCGTCTCTCTACCACGGACTTTTCAATTACCTTTGAAGCTGTGAGACGCATATTTGCTTCCTTCTGCGAAAAAACGTTTGCTCTATATAATGTTTGCTCGTGATGAGAAAAGGACTTTTGGTTAATTACATCATTAAAATACAGAAAATAGTACAAAATCCATGCTCCATATTTCTGTTTAAATTTTTGCAATCGACGTTGCTAAAGAGAAGGTATTAAACCAAACAGATTTTTGGCTCTCCTGTAAAATTTAGTTGTTGTTTTTTTTTTTTTTTCCAATATGCGTCCTTTTGTCTTAAGGTGGTAGAACGGAAGGGTAAGAATTGGGAAGGGAGGGGGTATTAATAATTGTGATCAACAATGTAAATGTATTATGACTGTGACTATTTTTGTAATCAGAAAAGTGTGCGGTTGATTATGTTGAAAAAATGCGGCTACAGAATGATTACAGATGAGAATATGCAGTTGTAACTTAAGATAACACAGAGTAGAAACAGTAGATACCCCCCTATTGATATAAGAAATGCCTGTTGTGCCCGTAGTATAACTTATCTCAACTGCGATAGCAAAAATGTGTATTTTGTTGCGGTTGAAATTGACTGGTTGCATTTCGATGGAAGACATTTACAGTGTATTATATTCACCTTCTGGACCAGTTGAAGAATTGATGGCCGATCTTTTAATTCCTTTTCTTGTAAAGTCGTCTTACTTTTTCCATCAATCTCTCATTCTAGTGGTTAGCCCAGTATAGCGGTTGTCCAGCTGATGTGCCTCTAAACAAAAACAGTTATCACTATAAATGTAATATCAATACCGAACCTAGAGCAGTAGAGACTATCTACATGACGAAAACTCAAAATCTCACTGAGCATTCAAGAGGATCATGTGATAGGGTTAGATTGTCGATACAAGAGTCCATACGCATGCCAGAAAGGTCCATGCCTTTGCCATCATCCACAAATCAACTGTCAACTCAATTATATTTTGTTTTTCCCGCACACACCACTTGACCATATCACTGACGTCACGAACTGTTCTATTCCATAGGTACACTTGGTACAATAATATCATGAGTCTTAGGTCCATCATCCTGTGAAGGTGTGGCGCCGTCGGTTGGTACATCATTTAAATTGAAATTGATGTGCAAAAAGAGGGAAATTTCCATTGTTTTACCTTTGTCCCGCACCTTAGCATACCACCCTTACATAACACTTTTAATCTTTGAGTAACATGCCTGCCATGTTTGTCTTCACCATGGAGAAAATGCTGACTTCATTTTATTTTATTTAATTTACCCTACCTATGCACGACCTTTATTTTATTTTATTTTTCAGGGGGGGGGGGGAGAGAGGGAGGGGGGATACTGAGGGTCTAATTATGTGTTACTATCTTTAGAAGAACAAAACAATGAACGGTGATTATTACTCAGAACTCTTAAGAAAATGAACTTGCTCCACAACGCCAGGAAAATTCCGCAGTAGTATTAGTCTTTTACAGGACAATTTGTCATCCCATCGAGTCGCTATTTCAATGGCTGCTGCAGACAGTTGTGACTTTGATATTCTACCTCACCCTAGCTGTTTATCAGATCTGGTCCCTTCAGACTTTTTGCTGTTCCATGCATTGAAAAAGCACCTTGAAGGAACAAGATTTGAAGACGAAAACGGCGTTTCTGATGAAGCAAAGAGATGGTTTAAAGCCCAACCCAACATGCTCTAATTTCAGGGTCTTTTCAAGGTCAACGGAAAAGGACAGAAATATATCGTTCTGGATGGTGACTATGTAGGAAAGTGACAGTAAGCAGGCAAAATTTCATGAAATTCACAGCACTTCTTCACAGTCAGGAAGATTTATTTATAATTAATCATCCCTCATACAAGAGTAGCACAAAGAACGGTAGCAATTCACAGGCAGACCAGATTTAGATCTAACAATCAATTCTTAACCTAACAACAAGAAGCTTTGTTCAATAATGTATGGATTCGACCTTTTGTAAACTTACTTTTGCACTTACTGTTGCCCCTTAAATAAAATTGTGCTGAGCATGAATTATAATGACATAAATCATATAAATCTTAGTGCATCTTTCACAGGATGCAGACTCCACCGACTGGGAAACGATCCCACATTTACCTATCACAGATTTGCAAGATACCTGCACCGGCAGTTTAATGAAACGCAAAGGTGTTTCCATAATGCTCTTACGACTTTCTAGGAAAATCTGTCCGCTTCTCTTTCTTTAAAAAAAACTGACGGGAAGCAAATAAAACGGGAAAGATCTTGGAGAACACAAAGATGTATGTCTGCAGGAGACGTCAAGATGGGAAAAAAAAGCAAAGGTAGTTTCTTATTTTTAGGTGGCATTTTCTCATCCAACCCCCCCCCCCCACCCTCAACCCCACCCCACCCTCTCCCGGTTTCTTTTTTTTTTTTTTTTGTACAAAGATTTAAGTCTGCAGGAGATGTCAAGATAGAAAAATAAAGCAAAGTTTTTTGTTTTTTTTTTGTTAGCATTTCCTCATCCCGCCTGTCATCCCCTATCTTTTTGGTCTTTCCTTGTCCACAATTCAGTTCTATAGCATTTACCATAATATTATGTAATTTAGTGATACTAATAATTATGTGATATCTAAAGCACGCGTCATCGCCTTTGTCATTTCCAGTAGCCACGTTTGGGCAGCAGCCTAAACCACCAGATGTGAAATGCGTTCCTAATTTCTCTCATGACCTCCACAGCTGCGGTGGTAGGTACCGGAGGATAGGCGTATGTTGTGTGAATGGGTGGCTGTGTGACTCAGAAGTGAGCGCTCTGTCATTAGTGTTACGCGCTGCGGTATTGTTAACAAATAACACTAGGTTATTGACGTCATCTAATCAACAGGCCAGGCACTGATTGTCGGCAGATGTTTTAGTCAGGCCAGTCTGGTCATCAGCCTACGCAGTGATTCAAGGCTGCCTTTCTGGCTGATAGAGAGGAGATGTCATGTTGGTAACCTGTGAAACTACGTGAGCACCCAGGCCACCAAGGTGTTGCATGGAATTTTCAACGCTACCATCTCTGCTAACGTAGGTTGCGGTAACACAAAGTCGAGGACTGCGATTTTTTGTTATAAGTATAGATCTAGTTGTTGAAAAGTACTAGCAGTATTCAGTAAAGGTTGAGGCTGATTTCACAGTCCTATTGAACGTCTTCAAAATTGCTCCGCTGGAACGCGAAGGTGCGTTATATAGCCTACTGATACTGATATGTAAAGTTTGCTATCAACTGTTCGGAACACCAACTCTGTTCAGCGTTATTCCGAAACACAGACCCTGCAGCTCCGTCCCGTTCATAAAATATAATAAGCCTTATTAGCAGACCGCAAAGGATTGATGCTTCAGAGGAAAATATGTCAACAATCAATGAGGTGGTTAGAGCTGGTTTTCTCACCAGTGAACAGAGCATTGATTTTTTAAGGATGCTCTCCCTCCATGGGTTTCCCTAAATCCCATGCTGCTATATTGGCATCAACGGTGTGGTCCACATGGAGATAGTGGCACTGTGAGGCTGATACTGAGATTTACAGACATTATAATCTCTTTATGTTACTTTGTAGTAATACTAGTGTTGTAGACTTTTACTCCTGTGATGTGTTTTATTCTTCCCGAAAGTTTTTACTTCCAGTCATTTTTCTTCATTTTATGCACTTTTCAGTGAAAGGCAGAATGATTTTGACAAGAGGTTGTTTAGATTTATGTGTGCTCTGTGTAAAGAAATGAAAAGTATGCCATCTGCAATAAGAATTCCATTGAAAAGATCGTTTGCATTGAATGTTAATGATTCAAAGAATGTCAGACTGAATGGTCAGCCCCCACATTTTTCCACCTCACCAAATCTGGTCTTCTTTGCAAAACTTTCGGACAACCCTGTCCTATATTATTATTATAAGTTTTTTCCCTTATCTCCCAAACTTCCAAGGGGGACAGTGGTCTACAGGAGCAGCTATGTCAAATCACAGCCCATGAGGAGGAAACACTCAACAGTTGTCTCCCTTTAGTACCGAACACCAGCGCAAGCCTTGAGTATTTTCGGCTAAGTAAAGGTACTGTGCTTTACTAAATAATGACTACATTCACTCGATGGCATTTATACTACAGTTTCTTTACCGTAAAGCTGCTTTAGTATCACGACAGTGAAATCAGTCTGTCCTTCGTGCGCCTCCCTCCTTAAGGGGAGGGAGGAGGTGCGGATCCTCAAAATGAGGTTTTGGACTAGAATCATACTTGGGTTATGCTATTTTTAGACACTTTGACTTCTTCTAATACTAGAAAAACAACGGATGGTGCCAGAAACATCTGCTTTCTGTCCTAAAACGACACCAGCATGATGGTAGCGCTAGGAGACTGTAAAGAGAGACTGTTAATTCAACTGAGATGTTCTCAATGTCTGTTTTCCTCCCTTTTTCTCTTACTTAACACTCTAAGACTTCTTAGTTTCTGAAGCTGCTGATTCAAAATTTAAAGATGTCTTCTCCATAGTGTTTGATTTAATTATACACATCCCTTTTTCTGAATTTCACTCATGTTTCACAGGAAAATTGAATATTTGGTAGAAAATTGAAAAAAAAATAAATAAATAAATCAAATCAAATAAAAAATCTACACCCAGTAAAATACACAAATAAAAATTTATAACAAACATTGTATGACATAAAAAAAAAAAGCAAATACATATTATCATTTATGCAGAGCTATGTTATTTATGTGCAAAATTTCAAACGGTTCCATTCATTATTATTTGAAAATGGCTCACTATTATAGCGGCGTTGTCATGGCAATCTGATACACGCACGCACGCTCACACGCACGAACACAGAGAAAGAGAGAGATCCACATTTTTTGGTTTACCTGGGACATGCTGACTCCGTATTTGAAACTTAGAAAGTATGTAGTTCAAGCTTTCGAAAAGTCCCTCTCATGACCCTTAAGTATTGAAGTAGTTAAAATAGTCTGTATTGTCCGTTGTGCTATTGCTAGTGCTGATGGTGTGCTTTGCAGAGTTTGGATTTTAAAATGATAATTTGCTAGAACAAACGGCCTCTGTGAAAGATTTTTTTCTTTTAAATGCAGGTCAAATGGACGCTGTCCTGCAACTCGGTGTGTATGGCAAGCGCACGCACCTGAATGTTGGTATTTTGGATGATTAAACTGAATATTACTCAACAGAATTCGAATCTCAAACACTCTCACGAGATTACCATTCAAGTACAGTATCGTCTGTTGAAAATAATGTCAAACATTGTAAGCCTTTTTGGCTTTGTGTATATATAAAACACAGACCTTTACAGCAAAAAATTGGTGTATGCTAACTTTCATATGTCTATTCACTGGTTTTCCAGTCCATAAGCCTTTTATGGGTTTTGTTTCGGATTTATGCTACAGATAAGACAGATACTTTTTCTATCTCTCTTCTCTCAACCTTTCTCCCTTTTATCTCACCTATACTCACTCGTTCACTTCTCCCCTCCCTCGCAAACGCCTCCACACCCATTCCTGTTTCACCTAACTATCCCCCCCCCCTTTTCGCCGTCTTTCTGTCTTCCTGTCTGCTTATCTCTAGGTTTGTCGCTCTTTCGTTTTTCCTGCGTTTTTCTCAAGCCGTTTCTCTCTCTCTCTCTCTCTCTCTCTCTATCTATCTATCTATCTATCTATCTATCTATCTATCTATCTATCTATCT
>JBCAUA010095506.1:0-10392 GCA_038406235.1 Peronia verruculata
CGTCGGGCTTCCCTACCCACAGGAAGCCAGGGGACCGTTGAGTCACTGAAAAAATGCGGGATTTCGATCTTCGTGTCCTTCCATCCCCCGATGCAGGACCTGCGAGTCGATCCCAGCCGGTTTTCTCCGTGAGCAGGCGCCATACCACAGAGCCACTGAGCCCCCAAACCCTAAAAAAAAAAAAAAATCCCCAAAACGGCGAAAAGTTCGGCAAGTACATGTACATGTATGTATAGGTAAAAATGGTGCCACATTATGTGCGGTGCGGCCGCATTTTCTCCATATTATGTAGCCTACATGGGATAGTATTAGTACATGTATGAAAAGCACTTGGAATCGGAAGGCAAAGATACATGCACACCGATATTCCGAGCAAAAGCAACCGACTTTTGTCTGTTTTTGCTGCACAAAAACACACACTGCACGGACAAATGATTTTGAAAACACATGCACATGTCGGTCCACATGTAAATTTGACGGGCAAACCTTTACACTTTTACAGGATTTTGATAAAGTAAAGTAAAACCACGAAATTGTGAGCCACGGGAATGATAGGCTAATATGGACTCAAGTAAAGCACGCATACACACTCGATTGAAATGCATATCAAAACGAAGTAGACAGGAGATGCCGACCCCATTGTGCTATGTGGGAAGCACGGACAAAGCCAAGAATTAACCATAGAAATGTTAGTTGAAATTGCCAGAGCTTTCAGTATTTCTATGATGACATGATAAATAGATATTGATGTTGGAATGGCGGCTTATGTTTAGAGACGATGCACAAAACACAATGTTACCGCACTATGTCATGTAGTGTTTGGAAGGAAAATCTGATGCAAACTACATTTATGATGAGAGATTCTTCCATTCGATTGGTCCTGTCACACTTAGGTAATGCAGGGTTAATCACCGATGACAATCCAACATTCCAAGTCCAAGCAGTCGAGCGCTGAAAAGCAGTTAGAGTTGATTACGGATTCTTGAAAAATCCTCATGTCCATAGCGTTATCAGCAAATATCCTGGCAGTGATAACGTCCCACATATTGGCCCTCACGCACAGTTGACGTGTGTCAAACTGTCTGAGGTCGACTTCATGCATACATTATCAGCGTCTGGCCGCAAATTGGCTGCCATTCAGTTTCCGGGAAGATTTTTCTGTATTTGACATGCCAAATATTATTGACAAGTAGGGCCACGAAAACTGAGTGAGTCAGCAAGTCTTTAGAATGCCCGGTCATATATTGCTCCTTATTCCCAACACTTGGCAAGGGACATTTCCAATTTTCATGCTCTTGCATGTACGCTCACATGCATTTTCTTTTTAAATTTCTTGAATTTATGATTCATTGTCTTTAGGCTTGGGTTTCTTGGTAAAAGATTAGGGATAAACTTAGTTAAAGTAAAAGTACAGCGTCCACAACATGCGATGTCCATAGAGCTAGAAACAGCACGATAGATTATCATTATAAAGCATGTGGGGATACAACATTCAGTAAAATACATGTAATATGTTCCACTGTCTAAACATTAAAACAAAAGTGGCTACTCTAGTCTACAGCATAATTTTCTTCAGTTACAATCTGTTATCCAAGCAACAGCTAGTGGTTAACTCTGAAATAACTTTGGCAATGTATTCTCTCTGCCTCCCCTCTCCCTCTACTCACCTCCACAGCGGTCGGTACATCAGTTAACTGCAGGACATTTCATGACATTTCCAGACAATGTACATGTAATGTTGATGAACACTGGAGAAAATTGTTCCCGTGTTGAGATTAATACTACATGTTCGTCCCATCCATAGAGTTAATCACATGTAGCTCTCAACCACCAAGGCTCCCGTCTGTGCTCTACACGATCCCATTCTTCCTCAACTCATATTCCGTTCTGTCAACAATCAACTGAAAAAAGGGCCCTCTGTTGGCTATAGGATGTCTGCATCTCTAGCGATGCTACCAACACGTTCATACGTGTACACGTATATATCACTGTAAATTACAGTGACATTTGTCAGGGAATATACATGTATATATAGACATGTTTAGGCATACATGTACACGTAATCATTATACATGTGTACATTTATTCTATGTGTGCACATTGTGTGTAGAAGTGATGCCATTAACTCAGTGTGGGGTAACAGACTAACCTTTTCTAAGCAATGATATTTTTGTTTGAGTAGGTTATGCTTCTGACATGTATCATAACTGTACATGTATTACTATTGGGCTACTTCATTTTACTCCGTATGAGAATACGATATATAGCCTACATGTAACCATTTACCTTTGAATGCCTGAAAGGTAAAATAAAACATGTAACATTAGTGCATGTGCATGTATTAAAATAATAATATACATGTACATATTGTCACCAAAAAAAAAAAAAAAATGACTGGCGAGACTGTCAGGAAGAAATTCATATTTGTTACATTACGGGGACCAACATGCGGTTTCAACGTCTAATTCAGATTCATACATTTATCTAGGGTGGGCATTGTTACGTTTAAAATAATGCAAATTCCCCCCAAACTAACCGTAAAAAAAAAAAAAAAACTAGCTGGGTTCCATTGAATCATTATTCATAAAAAAAGGTATGATTTTGCTTGATAAACGTAACTTTACACACCAGTATCAGCAACTGTGAAAATGCAATGTTGAAACCGACAAGGGAATGTAGGCCGATATGGAGATTTACGTATTATAGCACCTGTAACTGTCTAATTCAAACGTATGGCTGAATCTGGATATAGGTTAAGACATATACCGGAGAAATAGATACATGTACATATATTATGCATATACAGTGGAAACCCGATAAAACAGGATTGCTGGGACACCCCCCCCCCCCAAAAAATGTCCTGTTTTAAACGGATCCTGTTATAACCAACATACAATGAATTAGAGGAATAAAATATTGCTAGCCTATTGTCTGATTACAGGAGACATTTTTTTTCCATGGATAGTCTCCCCTCATTGAATTCTTTTACTTTTGCGTCATTCTGCAAGAACCATAGTGATGACGATAACAGTATATTACTTATAAGCCAAGATACATTATATTATTAGAAGTCATAGTATATTCATCATCATGCACTAGTACTAACTAATACTAGTAATAGTCAAAAGTCTTATAGACCAATTCTAATCACGTGGATATTATAACACACCCGGCACTTCACCCGCCTCGCGTCCGGCTCTCTCTCTCTCTCTCTTCCCCCCCCCCTCCCATCGCTGTCTCCAACACAGTGCCGACAACCGAGCCTCAGCCGAAGTGCACTGAAAGATCAAGGTTATCAATATTACCTCAACCACTTTTCCCCTCATCCTGGAGTCCTAATGTACCCGCCCCTTTGTGCTCGTTCTCTTGTGTGCATTAGTATGGTACTGGGGTGAAAGGCAATAATCACTACAGTGATGTGGGGAATAATAAAGTTATCGAAGTAATAAAATATATGCAGTGGGATAAATCTTGTTTAATCCACGTCATACAGCAGTTGAAACACGTTGTGATACATACATGTATATCAACACCGCAAAACGTGTACAAAAGCAGCAGCATTTGTCAGTACCTATAATTGTTGATTGGCTAACTGGACCAAGTGGCCAGTGAACGGCAAAATCCATGTCTATCTTACCTAACGTTAGGAGCTACACGTGCGAGTCCTTTCTTTATCCACGTGGACCCACCACCTCAGCCTTGTTATAAATTAAGGATGAGCTTCCCTCTTTCTTCCCGATTCCTCAAGCCACTTGGCTGATCTCATTGCCCATTACCCACCCCCTTCCCACCTTACGTGGCACCCAGTGAACAAAGCAGATGAAATAATAGTGGTCAAGCGATCATGACTGTAGTGTACTTGAGCCAGTTATGCGCCTCGGGTAGTTTTGAAGTACCGTTAGGCATACAGGACAGGTGGACTGTATTGTGTGCCCTTAGCAGTACCGACGTCCTGCTATAACCGATTCAACTGTCACGAGCAACTGCTATACAAGATATATGTAATATTTTACAAATGCCAATGAAGGAGTGGACATAGGGATTAGCAATGCTCCTGTTATAAGCGATTTCCTGTTATAAGCGACCCTGTTATAAATGGTTCCGACTGTATTGTACAACCTACTGGTTGTGGTACATAGCACACTTTTTTTTTATGCAGTAATACGCATGTCTTCTTCCAGTCATACGTGCAATGTACATATCATTCCGATATTCATGAAGTGACGACGACGCTGGTTGCAGTAAACACGATACAAAATATTTCAAAGAAGTAAATCACACATATGTAGATGTATGATTCAGTGTCTCAGATTTTTTATACATGTACCTTTTTTCTCTGTCACATTTGTGTGTGCGTGAGTGTGTGTGTGTGTGTGTGTGTGTAACTTATTCTTTATTCGGGTTTCGCACTAACAGTAGAAAAACCCAATGCGGAAGTAGGCTACGGTAGGCGTTTTCCTAGGTCATTAAATCATTTACAAAATTCACTACTATTATTATTTGGAGAGCATCTGTATTCAATAGGCTATGAGTCTGTCACTCATAAAGAAGAACTTTACTCATAAATTTCCTGCTCACCGTAACAGGGTCACGCCAAAAAAAAAGTTGGACAAACGTATAGCCAAGGTAAGGCCAAGATTATGGGCTGATGGATTTTTCCGGGATAATGACATGGTAAACTCTATAGTAGAGCAAAAGATTTCGGGAAAAACCCGACCGGATTTCCCGCCGGAAGTAAGCCTATAAAGAAGTGAGACAAACTAGCGACATTCGCAGTCTCTCGAATAGGCAAGTCAAGATAAGATATCAAATGTTTTTAACACTGGATTTTGGCTGAAGTCATTTGACACATCAGATTGGGAAGAAATGAACTAATTTATGTTTGTGCTATTAGCTGGTAGCCTACTTTCTCTTTCGTCTGTAGGGTGTCCGTCTAAAATACTATCTGGCTCGAACTCGACGCCCAGACTCTCAGCACTTCGGCACAAATCATCAAGGTACTGCTGCTTAAAACCATTTCATCTCTCGCTCGTAAATACTCTTGTAGCTCTGAACAAAATTTTGATCTTAAAGTCCATGGTCACGATGAAATACAATAATTTCACAAAATACTGTTGACTTTTCGGCAGTCAGGTACATCAGCACAATCACAACGAAGGTTAAGTGCTAATGTTTACAAGATTTTGCCTCATTTCCAATATGAGCCGAAAGCCACGTGTTTCGGTTCGGGAGTAGACCTACGTTAATCGCTTTCCTACGTTATTATCAAAACTACTCACTATTATGGTTATCTGGAAGTTCTTTAGGTTCAATTGGCAATGAGATTTCACCATAAATTTCCTATCGACCGAAACCGCATCAAGCCAAGAAGTGAGCAAACTGTCGTGGGTCGATGGAATTCACCAAACTACTGGCGATGGATGATTTTAACAATTTACCGGTCGATCTGATAGAAGATTGTACCATCGCAATAAAAAATGGGTAATTAGATTTACTTGATAAATAGCGTTGACGCCAAATTACTAAGGTTTTCTTTTATTTTTAGCAGCACATCACAGACAGCTGAGTTCTGGTTCTCATCACGTCATTTGACAAGACCATTATTACAGCATAATGTAACTGTATTACTCGATGTTCACATACATCTTTTATTCTAATCAGAAAATGCTCAACAACATAGCGACAGCAACAAGTAATCCAGTAACAGCAGCAACAACTACATCTAAGAGTGCCATCGACACCAAATATAACTACACGCACATGTAGAATAAAACGTGAATAAGGAGGAAAAATCAGAAAGAAAAAAAAAAAAAAATAGAGATAACGATAACAATAATTTAAAAGAAGCACATACATTATACACAATAACATAAGAAGAAGGCAATCATATTGCATTATCAACAGAATAAAGATTCTCATGTAGTAGGCCTATTTCTTCATACACATTGCCACTACACTGTATTTGATACTGCATTGCATCAAACGTTTAACACGCTTATCCTGCTCCATTTGTACTGACCTTTGAAATGGCAATTTGACCTGCAAATTCTACACAGTGCATATTGACTGTGGCGTCCCCTGTCAGTCTGCGCGAACTGTCTAATCTCAAGCTTGCAAGATGCCATGCCATCTGGCCAGATAGGGATAGGGCAAGACTTTGACTTGAGTGAGGAGGAAATTGTTGGAGTTCTAAATCTTGAAAAACTTTTGCTGATCCTTTTAGCTCTACCTATTGGTTCGGGTGGCATACATGAAACAGTCCACGTCCCGGAAAGCGATTGTGCTCTTTAGTTGTATGTTAGAAAGGGTGGGAAACTTTTGACAGATATAATTATGCACATGTATGTATTTCTTTAAAGATGAGCCACACTTCACATTGTCTAACTTAGACTCTATTCCGTTTAAAGCTGATAGAGTAATGGTATAAAGTAAACTACATGCACTCAGAGATCGATTCATGCACACATATATTCACTATGGAAGTAAGTGCACAAGCCCATAAAACATCATTAACAGATGTATGTGACATCAGACTCAACCAATGTCAATTATCATTAATGCAGCAGAAAAGTGAAAGATTGAAGGCAAATCGCTGATGTTAATAATAAATTTCATTTTCATAATTTTCTCGATGAATTCCTAACTACACTGTATTAATAGCATGCATTATAACAAAATAAAATAGAAATAGCTCGTGTTTGGGCCATTGCCCATTCCCGTTAGCATTTGTTTCTTTATGCATCTGATGCTCCGCCATTCAAGTCACGACTACTGCGGTATTTGTTCTACCTATCCATAATAAATCATAATGACAATGATAATAATAATAATAATAGTAATAACAACAATAATACAGTGGTCTCCAGTCTAAGACCCGTCCGCCTAAGAGCCCGATCCGCCTACGAACCCTCCCTGCTGCGAAGCGGATTTTTTTTTTTTTTTCTAACTCCACCTAAAAGCTAAGAGCCCGGTGTCGGGTGAAGACACGCAAGTACATGTACATATACTTATGATCTTATACGGCCTCCGTGGGATGTTGTCCGCGACTCAAAGTATATGGTAAAAGGTACGCACCTCCATCTTGATAGTTTGGTTGTTTAAACCGAATATTACTCAAAGAAAACGTGCTTTGAACGCGTCATACTATCGAACCTACAATTACATGTTGGTATTTTAAGCAAAGTCACATGATCTAGGGAACACCGCTCACATGTGGCTTTGTTTACTTGCTCTGCGCATGGCAGACAAAGCTGGACGAATGATAAGCTCTCAGACCTGTCACATCATATAAACAAAGCCACATGTGAGCGATGTTCCCTAGGTCATGTGATTTTGCTTAAAATACCTAATTCACAAAATGACCTAACCTGATAGGGACATTTTTTTTAGCGGACAACACTCCGTCACACTGGTAAACGAAACCGAGTGAGTACTCTAACATTGTATAAAAACCAGAAAGAACAAAGTGACCATGTTTTACTTGATTCAATCTAAATGGTCACTTGCCTAAGGTACCTAGGATCACTTCATTGTTTTTTTTAAATACTGGTGTCCCTTCCCTTTGGACACACAGCCAATGTTTGGAACTCTCTCTTTAGGGTTTAGGGTTATGACAGATGCAAAATATACTACTAAGCTAGATACGTTCTGGATCGTAGATCACCAGCTGTAGATTCTAAATTCTTAGCCTAGGAAATCCAAATATAAATCTAGATCTCCAGCTGTAACAATTTTCATTTCACTCTAAGTTGTACACCAAAGCCAAGAGGTCATGCCTTTGCCATGTTCTAATCAAAGGGCCAGGGTGTGGTTCTCTGAAGTAAAATGCATTTACATGAAAAACCAACTTAGCAGTCCTGAGCTGACTTCAATTGAAGCCATAATCTTAAAAAAACAAACAAACAAAGTGTTGCAATGTGGCACAATACAGACACTTGAATGGTAAAGAAACATTATATAAAACGGTATACCAACTTGAGAAATGACTTGGAAATATTTATAAAATATAAACATATTTTTGTGTTACAAAGTAATTTATGTACATGGGATAATGAAGTGCCAGACAAATATGGACCATACAAATACAACCAAATCATGTCATGTTTCACAAGTACTCAGATTCATTTACACATTTTGATATCCTTTTTACAAACCTTTTATAGACGCGCTGTCCGTTCAGAGCGACATTTTATCCGTAAATACCTTGATCAGTTTTTTACCGTGAAAATGTAACCTACCGTGTTAGGCACCATTATAGCCGTTATCGTGCTGATGTGTCGTTAAAACCCAAAGCAAACAAACAAACAAACAACACTAAACTGCACATATTTTCTCGGACAGAGGAAGTGTACCCGACACAAATAGTCCTTTCAAAATGTTTACTTAAAACTACGTTTTCACTATCTTATGACAGAATAAGGACAAGAATAAAAGATAATAAAAAAACTGTCTGTCTCCTCACAAACTCGAGATCTGATTTAGAACAATCCATCCAATGGACGGGAATCTGCTGGAGGCGTGTTCACCAAAACGATGTCACTGCTTTAAACGACACGTCGGATGGAATTCTTACTGTACCATTTTTGTGGTCTGTCGGATGACTCATTTGTGATACGGTAAGCGATAAAGATTAGAAAAAGAAAGAATTTTGTTTGTTTGTTTCTTTTAAAATTTATTCTTAGCTCAAATTAAAACATAAATGTCAACTTAGTAATCAGCACGTGAAACTCTGCAATGTCTACGCGCAAACCACCTGGATTAAGTGTAAATTTATTGTTTTACTCTTACTAATTTTGTCATATTAAAAATCCCCATATCATTCAATTCCCGTCTTTGACCTTGATCAGGGCTGCTCTTCTCATTTGACGGCCAAACCCAGCATCTTCTGTGCCTAAAGATAGGATATCGAAAACAAAAATGAGTTGCCGTATACAGGAGAAATATAGCATGCTAACTCAAGTTGCCGCCTGATATATAGACTTACAATTTCAGCTCTGCTTGTACTTCACGGTATTTCCATGAACAGATTAAAGTGAAGGTCTGTGTCCATCTTCAGCATGAACGGATATTCCTGACCGGATATGTCGATTCAACCTGGTCATTCAGTGAAGACCTGCCTGAGCATAAATGCATCCTTCTATACTATAAATCTACAGCAAAACTCATAAAAGGGCTTAAAGACTGCTGAATGCATCCATCTGAAATTCGACACACAGACTGTGTTTCTACATATTATATAAACTGGCAAAAAGCTTACCGTGTTTGACGTTATTCTAAAAAAATACGATAATAATTGAATAGAAAATCCACGACAGTGTTTGATCCGGATTATAGGTTTCTATATAATGACAGTTGTGTTATTGTTTTTGGCTCCGCTCCCAGAGGACGTAAAACGACCAAACACGTTTTCTTTGTAGCAACATTCAGTTTATCATCCACAATACCAATAACGAGATGCGCACGCTTGCCACACTTACACATACAGTCATACAGGATACATATTATCGGTTTGACGTATATTTGTGTAAAAAAATCTCCCACGAAAGCCGCGGGTTCTGTAATAGTAGGCTCACTAAAACCACAGCGTATCAAACGACAGTTTGTTTGAAAGGCGTCTCCTGTTTGTCCAGAACCACGTGACTATGGACGTTGTCCCGCTTCCATCGGACTACCAGGCAGGTGAGAAGACCACACATGGTGCAGCTGAAGACTGTCATGCAACAGAGCAACAGCGTCAGCAAATTGGGTCGTCCTAGCGAGTCTGTCAGACCCTCCGCTCCTGCAGTAATAGACAAGACAACGCGAAGATTATTGGCCACGATCATTCCTGCATTTCAATGTTACAGTACAGATTTGCCCTTCATAGTTCAATGCCCCAGTAATAAATTTTCCATGACAGTTCAATACTAGGGTAATGAATTGTCCATGATAGTTCTATGCAAAAGAAATGAATTCCCAGTTGCCGCTGAAGGCAGTGAAAGCCCACCATCGGTGGCATGTCTCTAGTTGAAAGCCATTCTCGACGTTCCAGGAGTGACATCTCTTTTCTCTTTGCTCGCTTCTGTCTTCTGTCCCATCTGACCTCTCTTCCCTCACTTTTTCTTGACGTGTAAACGTACCTTACCCTGTCTGGTCCAAAATAGCCGTGATCCAGCTGATGTGCCGTTAAACCCCAAAACAAGCAAACAAACTAAACACGATATTCTAAGGTTTACAACACGCCTACTCACGTATATGACAATAGGGCATGTTGTATCCCCGGGCACAGGAGTGTGGACAGAGTCCAGTCACGTGATGGCAAGTGTCCCCTTTAGCACAGTGACCACATTTCGACCTGCAACCTGCCCCATAAGTGTGGTTGCTGCAAGCTGGGGGAAAAGAAGGCGGGGGGAG
>JBCAUA010095517.1:0-10392 GCA_038406235.1 Peronia verruculata
GAAAGAAAGAAAGAAAGAAAGAAAGAAAGAAAGAAAGAAAGAAAGAAAGAAAGAAAGAAAGAAAGAAAGAAAGACCCGTTCCCTACACCACAGAACTGAAATCACAACAAGAAATAATATACTGCAAAATTTGGGCCTATGGCAGAGAACAGATAAATTACCTTAGGAGATCACCGGTCGAACAATGTCGGAACACTTTACGTTACAACACAACAACAACCGTATGGGTAGATCAACACATAAACTATCGCTGACCGCTCATGCAGTTTAATCTCTGATTCAAGCAGGCAGGCCGGCAGATATACAGCAGACAGACAGGCAGACATATCGACAAACAAACAGGCAGATAGTCAAGTAGAAAGGCAGACAGACAGAGGGGCAGGCAAGCTGACAGACAGGCAGGAAGACAGATATGGACGGACAGACAGATAGACAGACAGACAAGCAGACAGACGGACAGGTAGACAAACAGACAGACAAACAGACCGACAGACAGATAGACAGACTGGCCAACGAATGTTTTGCCTCAAATATTGAGTCGAAGAAAGATGAAGAAAATGACGATCAAACCGCTGATATAAATAGAATCTAAAGGCCATGACAAAGCCTGAATGAGAAGATAGTACCAGCTGTCTCGGGCGGTGCACAATGAAGACGCCAAAGTATGAATGGGACAACAGACAATAAAACTGAGATAAAGAAAGAGAAGAAAAAATGAAAAAAAGAAAGAGAGAGAGAGAGATGGAAAGATGACAAGAATGGAAGAAAGGATGAAGAAAGAAAGAATGAAAGAAAGAAAGAAAGGAGAGATACAAAAAACAAAAACTGTTCTCCTTTGTTCAGGATAAAAACAACAACAACAACAAAACAACAGCAACAAATATGCTGTGGCAAACATTATTATGAAGGACTCCAAACAACAACAATGACAACAACAAAAACAAACAACCAACCAAACAAGCACACAAATAAAAATGGTCACATCAGACACAAAACGATTTGATCTAATACAGCCATTTCTGGCCGGTTGTAATTTCATTGCGTTGTTGATTCAGTCTTGAGACCAGCAAAGGGGAGATTTGATTGATGAAATACTATCACGCTTCTAGATCTAAGTTGTGATATAGGTGTGAAGGCAGGATGAGAAAGAAAGAGGACAGATATGAAAGACAGAAGACAAAACTAGAATGATTAAAGGAAGGAAACGTGTTTAGAATGCCATGAAAGAAAGGGGAGACTGGCGGAGGGGGCAGATGAAAGATGGCAATGAGTGAATGAATAAATAAATGAATATACGACGAAAGATAGAAAGAAGAAATGAATGAAAGAAAGAAAGAAAAAGAAAGAAAGAAAGAAGGAGAGAAAGAAAGAAAGAAAGAAAGAAAGAAAGAAAGAAAGAAAGAAAGAAAGAAAGAAAGAAAGAAAGCAGAAAGGAATGAAAGGAAAATAGGTAGGAAGGGAGGAAGATAGGAAAACAAAGGTAAAAACATGACCAAAGAAAGAAAAGAGAAAGACGCAAAGAAAGAAAGAAGGAAAGAAGGAAAGAAAGAAGAAAGAAAAAAAGAAAGAAAGAAAGAAAGAAAGAGAAAGAAAGAAAGAAAGAGAAAGAAAGAAAGAACGAAAGAAAGAAAGAAAGAAAGAAAGAAAGAAAGAAAGAAAGAAAACATGAGACATCTGCACCCCATCATTTCTGATGCTTGTTACACTCACCATTTCGTCTCTATAAAATCCCCCCTCTCTCCCTCTCTCTCTCTCTCTCTCTCTCTTTCTCTTCAAGGAGACTGCTCAGTTTACAAAAGCCCCCCCCCCCCTGTTAACCTCCACCAATCCCTGCGATCCTCCCTATTGTTTTTAATCCAAACGCTCCAGTTTTACCTTCATCTTCCTTACCTGTGACCTGTCTGCCCCGCCCAGGGCCCCAGACCAAACATTACTTAACCTGACTAAATAGGCGGGCGAGACATCCCATCAGCCGGGGCCAGATCGAAGCGATCAAACTCGTTAGGCAGGATTCCTAGTTGTTTAACCGTATGTAAATGAACGCAGCTTACCCTGTTACGTGTAAACATTTTCTGGCTGCAAGTTAAACTTTAAGTGTATCTCGCTCAGAAAGCTAACAATTCTATTATCCAATCTAATGCACTACACTCTTATCTCTTATTGAAAAAATAATAATAAAAAAAGGTTCAGATTATGCAGTACATTGTAAATGTTTAGTTCTCCCTCTCTCGACGATCTCTCTCTCTCTCGCTCTGTCTTAGTCTCTCTCTCTCTCTTTCTGTGTGTGTGTCTTTCTCTCTTGCGTGTCTGTGTGTGTGTTGTGTTTTTCTCTTGTTTTTTTGTTTGTTTGTTTGTTTGTTTTGTGTTTTTTTTTCTTGGGGGGGGGGGGAGGGAATTGTTGTTGTTGTCGATGATGATGATGCTTTTGTTGTTCTTGTTGTAGTTGTGTTGTTGTTGTTGTTGTTGTTGCTGTTGATGTTGTCGTTGTCGTTGTTTCACGGCATGTAAACTCTAGATTTATCTTGCTGAGGAAAGCAACAATATTGTTTGTCTAATCTGAGCGGACTCATTATGTTTGAACAAGGCACCGCTTATCTGGTAAAAGTGAATGCTCTTCGCCACAATGTAAAGTAGCCTATTACACCCGTCTCTTAAAGAACTGTCAGGGCACTAGGATCCCAATCTTAATCTGACTGTTGTATGGATTCTCAACAATCGGTAAAAGTTGTATTTTAACCCTATCTTTGTCCTATTGATGCGTTGAACATTGTAGAAACATGTTTATTTTCTACGATCCGACAGCTATGCCTTTTGTCCAGAGCAGGTAGGGACGCCATCTTGATAGCTACAGTCGACAAGATGTTGGATCGTTACCAACGTGAATGTCTATTGACTTTAACCCAGTAGGGATAACGAAATATAGTATATATCGAGGTCTTGACAATTGGAGTGTTCAATTATTGTGAAATTCCCTGGGAACGTTTATTGGCTTTACCCCATTAGGGTCAACATTACATTTTATGTAGCATGAGTTTGGTAATTGGAGTGTTAAGTAACAGTGAAATGTCCTGAAAAGGTTTGTTGATTTTAACCCGTTAGGATAACAAATTATTTAACGTATCGAGAGCTTGGCATTTGGAACGTTAAATAATTGTGAAATTCCCTGAGAAGGTTTATTGGCCCTAACCCATTAGGAATAATAAAGTGTTGTTATATCAAAGCTTGGCAATTGAAGTGTTAAATACTTGTGAAATCTCCTTTCTTGGACAGCCAGTGAACAAGCTCGGGCAAATTACTCGTCCTAACATAAGACAGAGGAAATGTATTTCATGTTTATTGTTTTATGAAGACTCAACGACCTAAGCCTGTTAATGTTTGTGTAAAGGTTTTAAAAGTTTCTTATATAAATCATTTTTTTTTTTCTTTTTGCTTGATGTATTGTTGTTGTTCTCCAGATCTGACATTAGCAAACCAAATGTGCTTCTAAAGAGTAATCAAATGGGGAGTTAAGAGTTACCGATAAAATAGGAAGATAAAAGCTATTTATATCGATAAAATTAAAAGTGTAGATTATCGATAAAATGTCAACACCTACTACGTTTACTCAATCCCACCTGTGTAGAGATGATTTATGGGCAAGTATTAACTATAAGTGATCCATGTGTCCTTAGTCAATAATGCACTGTTCTGATCGTAGAGTTCCATGTTCTCATTGTTTGTCAATGTCGGCACGTAGCCAGAACGGCCCGTAGTCAAGAACGACACGTAGCCTAATCGAGGTTTCCTAGAATAGCACGTATTCAGTAGCCCTAGAACGGCGTGAGATCAGAGGCACCATTAAAACGACACGTAGCCATTGTCTTTATAATCACACGTAGTCAAAGAGTTTTTAGAACGACACGTAGTGGAGCTGTGGCGTCTTGAACAGCACATAGTCAGACGCTCTACTGCAGCACGTAGTCGGGTTTCTAGAACGGAGTGTAGCCCTTGTCTTTGGGACATTCTGTAATCAGTGTCTCTAGAACTACACATAGTCATTATCTCCAGAACGGCACGTAGCTAATGAGTCAAGAACGGCACGTAGTCAGTGTTTATAATACGGCACGTAATCAATACCTTTGATAAATAACGAACGAGATGTAGTCAGGGTCCCCAGAATGACAAGGAAACTTTATTATTATACCCCACCCCATTTCTTGGGAACAGTTTTCAAGTTGGAAGCAAATGTGGGCTGTGATATGGATGCCATTCAACTTTGTCACCTTGAACAGGGATATAACAGTGATATAAGACATCTGTTTACTGCTGACGTCAGGGGACTAGAGGTGACAGGAAACATTGGATGGAGTTTTTCACGTAGCTACATGAAGGATTACATGTCTGCCCTTCACAGTTCGTACGCGTTGTTTACATGTTATTCTCTTTGTCTGCATTTGTCTCTGACTGTCTCTCTCTCTATGTCTTTCTCTCTCTCTCTCTCTCTCTCTCTCTTTCGTTCTCATCCTATCTCTCCCGGTATCTTTCTCCCTGTCTGTCTCGGACACTCTCTCTCTCTCTCTCTTTCTCTCTCTCTCTCTCTGTTCTACTCCGTCGATCTCTAGCTAATTTCCATCCTTTCTCTCTCTGTCTCTCTGTTTTTGTCCATCTCGTTTTTTTCTTTCTTTCTTCTCTGATGGTCTGTCTACTGAAATCGGTTCTGCGCATGATTTTGCAATAATGACGTAAGTCGAATAGAATAGCAATCTCGAAGAAAACTGAACAATAGTTCTAAATAAACAATTAAACTGTACACCTCATCAGTCTGCCTCTGTCTTGTCTCAGTATGTTTGTATTTCATCATTTCGGCAGTTGGAAGCATTTATCATTTTTGTTTGGTATGTATCTCTACGCCTTAGTAGAAACAACAACAACAACAACTTCAACAACAACAATAGCAACAACAACAACAACAACAACAACAACTTCAACAACAACAATAACAGCAACAACAACAACAGAAGCAGTGCTATAGAGTCATGGGACCAATCTAACCTGCTTATTTAATAGCGGTAATAGAGAGTATTTATACAGTGCTTATCCCCGTACAGTAGAGGCTCTAAGCACTTTACAATCTATTATTACCTCGGTAGACCCAACTCATGAACGTTCTCAGCTTCCTGGAAAACATACAAGGCGGCTGCCTGTCAGGCGCTCAAATCCCTATCAATCTATCAATATCAATCACTGTCTATGGTCGGGTACCCATTGACTGAAACCTGGGTGGAGTCAGGAAATGTGTGTAAATTGTCTTTCCCAAGAACAAAATGTCGGGACCTGTCAGGATTCGAACCCGGAACTTTAGATCCCAAGTCCGACGGCCTAATCGATAGGCCACCCACGCCATATTATTAAATGACGAATCAGTTCAGTGACCTGCGATTGACAGATTTCTCATGCGAAAAGAATTCATTTTTGAACATCAGGACCTGGATGGGGGGGGGGGGGGGTTATTGATCACGTGTTTCTGTGACATCAGCATTTTGATTGTCCTTCCGGATCTTTTCAAGTTGACCGAAATACGTCAGTTTTTTTTACATCAAGTACACAAAATGACGCGTCTGATATGAGTCATGGTGTTTGATAAAATGAAATATCACGAAAACAAATTTTGCAAGGCAGGGTGGAATTGCGGAATACCCCAGAGTTATTTTTAACATTCGGTCATGTTATTAATTTTGACGGTGTGACGTATTTCCTACGCTGTCATTGTCTAATCTTTCAGTCCGACAGCTCAATAAAAGTTATCGTGATACTTAGCCGTCTTTGTTTCCCGGCCTGGACAAAAATATCTCTGATAAGAGCCATAAATCTCTTGAGAACGAGCCCATTTTTAAGGGCAGTGTAAATTGTCAATTCACCATAAATATATACCCTCCGCGACGAAGTTAAGTCTTTTCATTTTTTTCAGTCAAGGCTTATGACGTATGAGACGCCCCCCTTGTGCGTCCCTAAAGTTTGCTTATGGGTATTGCATATATTATCTTTATAATTTCATGCAAGAGACACGCATAGGCCTTTATAATGTCTCGACGAAAGATATATCATTTTGCAAGCTATATTGTTTATTATCAGGTTTTCATAGTGTGGGATAACATTATTTCTATGCACACATAAAGCACAGTGATTTAAGACAACCACTCAAGCGGTGAACCAGCCAGTCAGCCAGCCAACCACCCATACTCAAACACAGTAAGGGGTTGGGAAACAGTTGAACGGATGAATTGAGTTGAACTGGGTTCTTATTTAACGGTGCATCGGGCGTTTTTTAGGAGAGTTTTTGCATAAGATGAATACCTGAAGAGGAGATGAAGTAAAAATGATAATGAAATGATGAGAAATAAAAGAAGAAGAGGAGGAAAAAGAAAAAGAACAACAGCAACAGCAACAAAACAAACACATGAGTTTCTCGACGTTAGCCACAGTCTCCTAGTTACATGGTTCTAATTGGTTTGTCTTCCTTCTCTCTGTGAGACCCACTACTTATTATCTGAAACCAACGGGTAAAATTCCAAAATAATACACACATGCACTCAATTGTAACTGTGGTATAATCGTTACCCCGTACATATGTTTCTAAACTCAGTACATTTACAAAGCTTTGCTTCATTTTCTTGTCATCGAAATAATGGAAATTGATACTTTTTTTCAGCAACGGAAGTCTTCGGTTAACAATATGATTCAGATTTCAAAAACCCATGAGGATAAAAACAGTTGAAAATTCGGAAGTAACCCCTTGAAGATGACAATATTTACAGTCTGTCTTCCTGTTAGACACCGCGGCCTCTCCCTCTTCTTAACCGAGCTGTCACATCAGGTGGGATACGATGACGTGTTATCCAAGAACAACATCAGTCAAGACCACTCATTCCGCATATTTGTTCCGGCTTTTTCTTTTTAATCTGCCCTTGTTTTGTATAACGGAGGACGAAGTGTTTGTGTGTGTGTTGCTGTGTGTGTGTGTGTGTGTGTGTATTGATGGAGGAAGAGGTGGAAAATAAAGGGAGGGAATAGGCGTGAATTGACAAATGCGGTTTGTCCTGTCAACAACGGCAATGTTTAAATCCGGTATTTTGTCTCGGATGTCACAAACGGGTAAACAAGTTGAGGAAAAACAGAAGGTTGCATCACCAGGCAGGTGGAGGAGTGCCAACCTTGTACATCATCATCGCAACCAATTCTCACCAAAATATTATTGTCAAAAACAGCATTCACCTGGCTGTTAACATTACAGGTGTGAAATAATCAAAAAATGCAGTAACGCCAGACTGGTGCCACTTCGGAGCTATTAACACTCATATAATATAAAAACTTTGTAACCATGTAACGGTAACATCAGATTATTTCGAAGCTATTAGTGGTCTCATTGTGCAACAGGTTTGTAACAATAGATATAAAGCTAAGATTGCTGACAATGCCCACCTAATATTGTTTCAAGTGCATACAATTTTCTAACAAACAATTCATGATAACTTTAAGCTATCAAGGGTTTGAGGTATGTAACAAATAAATAACACTCACTTCATCAAAATCAAATTGAAATTTGTTGACAAAAATAATTTATATTTACATAGCCTTGACATTTAGTAGACAATGGTATAATCTCTTTTGAATTGAAATTTGGTTGGCAATAATAATGATTTGTATGGCCTAATACGCCAACACCAAAATGCTGAATAGGGTAGATTTGTGTTTGGGTTTAACGACACAACAGCACGATTACGGTTATGTGGTGTCAAACACGGTAAGATATGTTTACACGTCATGAAGAAGAGAGGAAAGAAAGCGGGACAGAAGACAGAAGCAAGGAGAAAGAGACAAGAGATGACTCCCCTCGAATGTCGAGGATGGCAGTCCATGGTAGACACCCCACTGATGGTGGGCTTACACCGCCTGTAGGTGGGAGCATAGAACCTACTTATATACCCCGGGTCCCCGCGGGAGGAAAATGTTGAATAGATCTTGATCTGTTCTCTCAGATTCTATGAAATACTTCCAACAATATCCTTTACTTACTTCCCAGGTTAGGGGGACATTGCTGAACAGACAGAATTGAAATACTATCAGATCCTATTGTCAATCATTTATGTTTGTGGTCACACCACACACAATGCTCGCTTTATTTATCACAATCTTTACCACTGTGGTTTACTTATCGTTCTTTTTCGTCGAGTGGTTATTGTTTTTGTGTGTATTTTTTTTCAAATTGTTCAGATAACGTTCAGTTGTCAGAGTTTACATTTTGGACCACCTGCAATGCCGTTGACAGCCAGTGACAGAGATAATATCTTTTTCCGAATCAGCTGATGAAAAAAAAATGAATGCACTTGATAAAACGTAAGTGACGACACCCGGGCCTCTTCGCGGAGCACAGTATTTATATGATCTGGGAAGCATCTCGCCACTAGATATGGCCTATCTACCTTCTTTGTTCAAACGTTGTGATTTCATCGTTGCATATGATGGGATGTTGATTGTTACCTTCGCCTGACCCTTTCCACTGACCAGGGCTACGTCACAGAATAGACCAGATAGGGTTTTATAAAGCTTTTCAACCTCCTGTCGTGGTAGTTATCTCAGCTGTACATCAAATAGACCAGTCTGATTTGAGAAACAGTTTAACACTTAATATAGCTGTCGTTGCTTTTGCTTTACATTTCAAATTCACTCCATTTTTGACATACTTTTTACTGACCATGGCTCCTTTGCTCTGCAGAACAAAATAATTATGATATAGGAAGTATTTTGAATCTAAATATGCTGATTTTCTTATTTCATTCTGGGACTGATATTTTATATTATACCGCGAGCCTGGCTTTCACCTCTCACTCTTTCCTTTAACTATGGCTCCATTTCGGAACAGACAAATGGATGGTTTGGCAAGCATTTTGATGTTATATATATTATATTATATGTCTTCTTTTTTTATTTTATGACTTGGAATATTATTATTGTAAGATAAGATCGCATAACGTTTACCTTTGTCTCACCATCTCTCTCTCTCTCTCTCTCTCTCTCTCCCTTCTCCCTCTCTCTCTCTCTCTCTCTCTCTGTCTCTCTAATATTCGACCTCTCTTTCTTCTCCTGTAACAACCGCTTGAAGCCAATCCCTATTTATTTTAGCATTTGAATCTAAAATTGACAAGAACATATTATTACATTATGACTCGGCTCTTCCCGGCTGTTCGCCAGGGAAAAAAAAAATAAAATAATAATAAAACAGTAATGTCATGACCTTCATGGGTGAGGACAGTTGGTTATTTACGCGTACACCGGCTGACCCGCATAAACCCGCAGCGATCAGGCTGAATCCCGCAATAAAGCGCGAGACATATAATATTTATGTATTCCCAGCTATTGTTACCAGTTCTTCAATGGACCGTCGAGTTTTGAATCTCAGTGCATTTGATAGAAGGATTGTTGGCATTTCTTGTCTTCGCCCTGAAAGGGATTGACACCAGATCTTCAAATACGAGGCAAATAACGGTCAGTTTATAGGACGTGCGTTCATGTTCTCATAATTTAGACAAAATATATTATAGTGTTTTAAAATCTTGTATTTCAAGACTGTATTTAAAAAAAAAACAACAACAACAAAACTATAAATGGATGGGCAGAGAGATTGGGTTTCCATCTGAGTTTTCGTGGTTTCGACATGTTTTACTAGTGCTATAATAGTTATACAAAATCTTAAACCCTCTCTGCTTTAATTTATTTGTTGATAAGATATCTTGTTCAAATTAATACAAGATACGGACAGGACACCTGCTCCAAGTTTGCTTCTTAGCTAAACATAACTTTTTACAATCATGCTGTATTAAATGGCTTAAGTCGTTCATCCGGAGATAAATCTTAGGTTTCTGTAGACGCTAAACTTACAATTGAATTTAATGTGCTGGAGGGGAGTTTTCTTTGTCATCTTACAATATTTACAATCTTATCTAATAACATACTTCTTTACATCATTGACAACATTGTTGTGTTTTTCTCTCGACAGAAAAACACAACAACGTCCCCTCCCCCCTCTGTTAGGGACACGCCCCTAGTCGTCAAATTACAAAGTAACGCCGAACCTGTTTTGCAACTCATTACGATGAGAATGAGTCGGGTAACAATGGTTAATTGATGAGTCGGTAAGAGCGGGTTAATGAGTCGGTAACGGAGGGCTGATTCACTATTAATTGAATGACCGATTTCTTTTTTCTTTGCACTCATTGTAAACAGCGTGTTTTTCTTTGCGTCAGTACAAAAATATGTCCAATCCCACCTCTGCCCGCTTATTTTTCCTATCTATCTATCTATCTATCTATCTATCTATCTATCTATCTATCTATCTATCTATCTATCTATCTATCT
>JBCAUA010095528.1:0-24020 GCA_038406235.1 Peronia verruculata
GTTATCGTTGAATCTTGCTCGTAGGATGAAAGAAAACAAAAACGTCGGCATGACTTTGGGTCAACAGCACAGACCACTAGCGATTCGCCTGTGTCGGCCATATCACGCCCGCGGAAAGTGAAATAGTCCAAAATCTTCCAGTATTGCTCCGCCCTAAGGCCCGGCCGTAGAAATACGGGTTCTCTATTGTTTAGATAAGCATTTGGACACATACATGTATGTTAAATGAAGTGGTGAATTCTGCATTGTGTATTTTCAGTGCCCTTGTGACATTAATTTATAAGTCAGCTGCACTGGGGACTTAAAGGTACCATATGGAGTGTATGAGACCGGGGCACATAGCCTACACAGGCAAGGAGTGATTTACACCATAACCAATCCAGTGGAAATGTAAGAGGTTTAAGTTTGCACCACAACCAAACCAATCCAGTGGTAATGTAAGAGACCTGGGTTTACACCATAACCAAAAAACAACCCAGTGGACTGAAAGAAATCTGGGTTTACACCACCACAACTAAACCAATCCTGTAGGGTGTAAGGAACCTGGATTTACACAATAACCAAAAAGCAACCCAGTGGGGTGTGAGAAATCTGGTTTACACCACAACCAATCCAGTAGGGTGTAAGAAACCTGGATTTACACCATACCCAGAACAACCCAGTGGGGTATAAGAAACCTAGGTTCACACCATAACCAAAACAACCCAGTGGGGTGTAAGAAACCCAGGTTTACACACCACAACGCATCCAGTGGAGTGTAAGCGACTTGACTGTATGCTACATTGCACAGTAAGCAACTTTAGCGTATGTATGTATGCACCAGACACAGAGTAACCTGTGTCAAAGATGCGGCATGTTTGCAATGCTTGTGAAAGAGTTGCCTTCCAAAACACTCCCTCAGAGAGAGAAAGGATGTTGTTGTGTACATTTTGCTCTTGTACATGTGTGTATGTATCATGTATAAGAAGAGCAGACAGGATCTGCATAAGTTATAAATAGCTGTAATGATATATTATTATTATATATATAGCTATGTTTTTCACTGTATGAAGGTTGAGGAAAAAATCTGCCTAATTTATAAATATAAACAGCTATGGTACACACAATAAGTGCTATTTTTATTGGGAGATCAATTGCCGTGATGTTTTGTCACAATGCATCTGACAAAGTGACACATTTAAATGTAAAATGATGAAGTTTAAATAGATTTTTTAATATTTTTTTTGGGTATATTTTTTCACTTTCTTTGTGACAATTCTTCATGATGTAAAAAGTTTAAGAAAGTTTTGACACTTGATTATGTTGCACAGTGTTCAGAAACAACTGGAACGTATTGCATAAACAAGTAAATCTCTTTTTAACCCCCCCCCCGAGTAGTGTCCAAGTAAGCTTTGTCCGGTCCTATAAGACTTCGGCACCTGTACTGACTGAGATATTGTTGATTGATTAATTGAACAAGATTAATTGGGACCAAGGCAAACGAGTTGGAAGTCGTGCCAGGCAACGAAGATAAACGGCTGATTTTGGTCGTTTTTAACTACTTTCCAAAGAAGATACTAAAAAAAAAATTTTTTTTTTTTCTCACAAAACGTCAATTGAACCTTTATTCTGAAAAAAAATAAATAAATAAATAAATATTTTAGTATCATAGTCGGAAAATAGTGAAAAACGGTAAAAAAACGGCTGTGACTTGAACTCACCCGGCGGAACTTGCGACTGCGACTCAATTGCCCTGGGTGCAAGACCTATGTCATAGCAGTGGAAGGGGGGCTGGCTCATTACTTGAAGGAGTCCTCAAAAGCCAACATCCTGGGCTACCTCAGATTACTTGACAACACTGGGAGATTCCCAGTACTTTAGAATAATAATTAAGCACCATTAACTCTCCACTGAATGAGCCGGGGGTGGGAGTCTGCTTCTCTCTGTCAAGGCACTTATCGGCTTTTGTTTATGCAACAAATAATAGTTGTGTCTTTTTTTCCATTTGAACTTTGCATTTGACTTTGCATTTGATTTCATCGTGTACATTTGGGGGTGAGAATGACAAAATCAGCTCTGGTAGTTAAAGAGTAGATCTGATCTTGTGCCATTTTGATGATTTGCTTGTTTGTTTCTTTTTTTTTTTTTTTAAATTTCATTTCTTGTTTTCCTTTTCTTCTTCCAATATTTCTTATTGAGGAAAATACATGAATCATCATAATACATGACCAAATAAGTTACTTTTTTTTTTTCTTTCATGTTGAGTGCCTCTTTCATGTTGAGCCATGAGTGCCTCTTTCATGTTGAATGCCTGATGAAAAAGTTCATATTCTTGTATTAGTGCAACGTAGTCCTCTCCTGTTCATGTAGTCTTTGATTGAATCTTCTGATGTTTGATGAGTACAGCCTGATGCAGTATGAGCAGGCAAAGGGCAGTGTAACTGGTGTACCGGTAACTGACTTACTTTGATCTTCTTTGCTCATTTGTTGCCCTGTGTTGTTCATGGGCCTGTTTTGTCTGTTTATAGCTCTGTTCGTTTGTAGCTGTTTTGTCCTCCTCGGTTCATTTGTGGCTCTGTTTTGTCCTTTGTTCATATGTGTGACCCTGGTTTGTCTTTCTTCATTTTTTGTTCTTAACTATTTTGTCTCTTTGTTCATGTGTGGTCCTGTTTTGTTTCCTTTGTTCATTTGTAGCCCTGCTTTGTTTCCTTTGTTCTTTGAAGCCCTGTTTCTTTCTTCTTTGTTCATCTGTGGCCCTGACAGACCAGTAGAGACAAAGTTGTTCCAGGCAGAGTCGAACTGTGGCTGTCTCTCACATACACATTCAAAAGATGTCACAAATAAATAACAAAGAGGGACTTCTTCACAAATAACATCTCAGTCCATGATTATTCTAGTAATATAAGAGTGAAACATAACTACTGGTACATCACCATAACATCAATGCAACAGTTACATAGTCACTGTGAAAATGTATGCAAATTGTTCTATGAAAACGTACATGCCCACTAAGAGAAGGACACGCCCACTGTGAGAAGGACACGCCCACTCTGAGAAGGGCACGCCCACTGTGGGAAGAACAAGCCCACTGTGAGAAGGACATGCCCACTGTGAGAAGGACACGCCCACTTTAAGGACATGAGAAGAGAATAAACCCAAGAAAGACATGGCTGCAAACACTGTGAGACATACTAAGCCCAACTACCTATTGATCTAAAAACTGAAGTATCTTATACCATACTAAATGAATGTCGTTTGTTTGTTGTTATTGTTTGCACTGTGTAGTGTATACCACAACAGTTGGATCCAGTGACAAGCAAATTATAAGAAGCAGCAAAACTGCCCTAATAAAAACAATCAATATCTCTAGAGCATGTAATAGTAATGAACCTTTTCTTTCAGCCAGCTAGGCTAATTCTTTGCCATGTACAAGAGATGTAAGGACAAGCATTGCAGAGAAAGAAGGAAAAAAAAAATCGCTTTTTCTCATGCTATTTGAAACTAGCGATGAAAAAAAATTATGATAAGAAAAAAAAACATTCATCATATGGTGAATTTTTCAAAATTTTCTGTTCCACATGCTTCACAAAACAAGTAAAAAAAAAGTTATTTTTTCCTTCTTTGCACTGCTTTCACGGCACTTAAACTATTATACTGGAATGCAGACTCATGCGTGTGAAGCCATGCCAGTAGAGGCAAGACACCTACTTAACACTGTCATTATCTCATAATCTTAAAGTAGCTCTCTAGTGAAAATCCGTTTATTTCCAAGAAAAGATTTACTAAATCAGAACAGTGACTGACGCTGTGTCTAGGATGCCAAGCATAGCCAAATAACAACACCTCCAGTGCCATGGCGTCCACTGTTGGCATGCGAGACACAGGGTGTTTTTTTTAAGTCACGAATCCACACTCCAGTATAAATAGTATAAGCTCCTTGAATGCTTGTTACAAGGGGACGCAGTGGCTCAATCGGTATGGCGTCTGCTTATGGAGCGGTCGGGATCGACTCGCGGGTTCTCCATCGGGGGATGACAGGACACGCAGATCGAAAACCCGCATTTTTTCAATGACTCAACGGTCCCCTGGCTTCCTGTGGGTAGGGAAGCCGGACATCTAGCCTTCTCGGATAAGGGCGAATATATTTCGGAGGTCCCGTGTGTACATTACGCACGTTAAAGAATCCTTGGCAGTTGAAAATCGATAGGAGAGTTGGCCTGAGTGCCACTGTCCGGGCAAAATTTCCAAATTCCAAATTTCTGCCCACAAAATTTCTCAGCAATAATTGGCAACTTCCAAAAGCCAAGATAATCCTCTCTCTTAGGACTGAAAGGCTTAAGAAAAAATAATAATATGCTTGTTACATCTTTTGTACTTAGCAAACAAAGGTAATATGGCTGACAGTCAAAATGGCTCGGTACAAAACTAAAGCTGAAAGAATGAATGTCTAAAACAGTTTCATGTATATATACAGAAACAACTGTGGTCCCCCTAAAACAATGACTGTTTCTTATAGTTATAAAATTTATAGAAATACATGTATAATCATGCTGCTCCCGAGACCAACCAAAGTCTGGTTATGAAAACAATATCTTCCCCAAAACAATCAATGTTTCTAATAGTTATAATCACATAGAAGCAAAACTGATCCCCTCAAAGACAATGTTGCTGATAGTTATATTTATAGAAATAGAACAAAAACCATACATTCATAGCACAAATTCATTAAACATGAGTATCATGATAAATATATATATATACATACATATAGCTATTTATATTCATGGAGATATAACAGAAATATACTGTTTCCAGAACATCACCTGATGATAATTTCCCAAACAGATTACGTTAATAGAAATACGCACCTTATCCAAATTCAAATATGCTGTACCAGTGGGCCAGGCATATAAATGTACATACATATATGTCTGGATAAACATTCCAGGTAACTCATGGCGTGGATTATAGAAGTGGAAAAAGATGGCAAATGATCAATCATATCAATAGACAATGTAAAAAAACATATGTGACTTTTGTGACTTGAAATGGTGTATAAAAATTCATGAGATGGGGTCCAGTCCTCCCAAGGGATCACTGTGAAATGTGGTATACATTGCTACATCAGAGGACCACACCACATTACACATGTACCCACAAGCTGACAACTTGCATCACAGTCTGCATTTCTTAACTTGTCATAAGAGACCAACCAGAGTAGTCAACCAGGAGTGGGTGTGGCATCGTACCTCTACGATCTCCTGGCTCAAAAATCACAATTTCTTGCAAGTGGTCGGTTTTTCAGATTCCAACAATGCCGAGCAAGACAACTGGGAAACCAGTGTTTTGTCTCTTTAATTAAATTTTAAAAACCAGAACAGAGACATAAAGCAACAATGGGATGTAATACATTGTGATAGAAATCCAGATTATCACTAAAAATAAAAATTAGATTTAAAAAAGGATTCTTTCATTACAACAAATCAGTACTCTGCAATAAAAACCCAGACAATAATGACAGACACTTGAAAATAATGTTAATTGTTAATTTACTGGTTCACAACACTGGGTTCTTCCATCATTGCAAACAAACTGCATATATAACGATGGGGGTTGTTTTTGACCAGCCTTGTTACCTCCCTTGGTCAGACTCACTAGGTACTGAACAAAGCATACAAGTAAGTGAACAATATTACTTTCATGCCTTTTGCTTGATGAAATGTGTACATCATAAAAATAAAAAAATTTTTTTTTAAAATTCAAGATGTGAGGAAAGCATTTTCTTCTTACTGCCACAAGTTATCAACCTTTTTTGTAATCAATCTTTCAAATGACATGACATTTTTTTTTTCTTATGTGCACTGTTCCTTTAACACTCCTTGTGCCTTGCGAAGAGAAGCAAGAGGGCTGTGTTAAGGAGTTTATAGTGTTATACTGGAGTGCAGACCATGTGTCTAGCGTGCCAATACTGGCACCATGGCCATGGGTTTGACCTAGTACTATTGCTGTACTGGTGCACGGAGCGTAGTCAATACTTTTTAAATCTTTTCTTGAAAAAAATGAATTCATGATTTATTTTTTTTTTAATTATTTTTTTTTTATTACAAAGAGCTACAGCACGAACAAATGACAATAGACTTGCTATTGTAAGATGTGGTAGTGTGAATTTTGTTTACTTTTGAAATAATTTACACATGGTAACATAATAACAATGGCGTTAAGTGTTATTGTTAACTAGAACTAGGTTTCTTGCTACCATGGGCATGGCTCCACATTCGGCATGCGTGATGCCATCAGTCTACTCTCCAGTATAATAGTATAAGCTTCTTGGGCTGGGTTAAAACAATTCCCATTACATGGATGACTATATACTCACTACCTGCTATAATGTCAAAATTTTTATGTTCACCCTCATATAATTGTGTATGTAATACATACATTGATGAACACACATATATACACCAGCACCATATATAAATACATGTACATTGGTATTGTAATGTCAACAGAAAAAAACAACAACACCCCATTTGCTAGTACAATGTACAAACAAGTTTTCATGAAGAACTAAAAATACTAATGATGAAAACAGACTGAGCAACACTGTAGTTTGTGCTGAGCGAGTGATACCACACTACTCAAACACCGTATCACTATGCTCTCACACACGTATCACTGTGCTCTCTCTCTCACTCAAGTATCACTATGCTCTTTTATACATCTTTAACTGTTCTACATATGTCTCCCAGCTGGTCAACATGAAATGTAAGTCGAGTTTTCAACATACAAAGTTTTTGGTATCATATGAAAATTTATTTTATACAATTTAAGATGGTGAAAAAATGTTGTGAGCTAGTTTTATTCTCGCCAGAGATATTGCAGTTTAAAGAGACAAAGGGGGATCCCTCAGCTGTGACTGAAATTCCGAGGGAGAAAATCAAGTTTAAACGAACGGTCGAACTCATGAATCTACATACATGTACCTACCTCACAAAAACCATATTTTGAAGAAGAGATATTTATAAATCCAGCGTAAGAATGATGTTGTATTGCTCAGAATTGAATGCACTCTCTAATTTCTGAAAAAAAAAAAAACCCACTATCTAACCCCCTTCAACACATTCAAAGTCCGATTTCTTGGTTCTAGCACAGCGACCTACGTCTCATTTTGACTGGCTGCAAGACATATAGGCCTACAGCCCAGCACACGTATTTCTACTGTCTTATGGAGACATACTAGTATCCATACCAGTTTTAAACAGAATAAACATAGACACATCATGATCTCACATATGATATCACTGTGTCTTTATTAAGAGATTACATATCAGTCGCTAACTCTACATAGACTGATCCACAGAGAAATCAGGTTGTAACCCCACATATGTATGGCTATCACACATACATGGAGAACAGGATGGAATGTTATAATTTAAGACAACAAAACCACAACAATATATGGACACAACTAACTAACCACATAAAACGACATTTTGCTCATCTCACTTGTCACACCCTCCAAGCAGATAAAGTTTTTTTTTTTAAAAAGCACTTGAAATTCTTTCAAATGTGGAGAGTAGTTAATTTTTAATGCCCCCCCCCCCGTATGCAAACAAACAAAATTGAAAGCAGTACTGTGATACACTCTTAGTATACCCTATAGAAAAGGCAGAGCCTGTTTACATGACCAGTCACAGTACGTTACTCACGATGAAGAAAAAATAACAAGCGTTGTCCCACATGTCGGCCAAAAAAGAAAATCCTCTCCCCTACATGTCAGTTCTTTTTTTCCTAATGATTAAAATGAACTAGACCAACCCCACTGGCCAAACCTGCTGGGACCCTCGGCCAGCACAAGTCCACCCTAACGCTAACATGTAAGTCCAACGAGCGGTTGACGAATGTTCATGATAGATCCAGCTTCGTAAATAGACACTTCCTATAGAAAGACATTACAAGACATCACACTTGATAAATGGCAATTTGCCAATAAATTGTTTCTACAAATGAGTTCTATGAAATGTGGTTTGTAATACTGAATCTTAGCATAAAGCACTCCTTTTGTCATAACAACTGTGTAGCTTAACTAGGAAGTGACGCAATACCATAAATTATTGCTTAAAGTGTTTCTCAATGCATCACAACAAACAATACCATCAGAACTGCTGAAATACAAGCACCCAGGACAAATGAGTCTGAAGTCGAGCCGAGCAATCTCAGTCTAAGGCCGTTTTAAACTATTTCCTGATTCAGATATCAACATTTTTCTTTTTATTTGCAAAACAAAAATTTGATCTTTTTTAATCTGAAAATAAAAAAAAAAAAAAGAAAAAGAAAAATTTGGTATCTGAGTCAGAAAATAATTACAAACAGTCTTAAGTCGAAATCACCCAGTGCAACTTCCGAATCATTTGTCCTGAGTGCAAGACATATTGTCGCTATGGCAAGAACAGAACTCAACTCTGATGGGAACATTTTCAATAAAGGGGAGCACACAAAGATGAGTCCAAGTTTTTACTTTGTAACAATCTCCAAGCTGAAAATGTCAAAGTCTGAGAAAAGAAGTCTTCAATCATTGGTGTGCAGATTTTGTGGGATAATTTTCCGGCCAAAACGGCTAAAGGGGAAAATCTCTCTTTCCAGGAATGAACAAGCATTTTTCTTGTGGCATTGACAATACCATCAGTAGTGGTCATAGCTTTATGTTTGAGCCGTCAGACTCCAAATCAGAAGTTCCTGGGTTCAGATCCTGTATAACCTGATGTTGGTTATTCGGAAGACAATTCACAAGATTTTCATCGACTCAGCCCCGATTGAGACTGGGTACTTGACCACAGAAGAGAATGTTATTGCTAGACCGATTACGAACTGAATGTCTAAGAGTCAAGCTATTTGTATGCTCAGTCAGGCAACTGAAAATTTGCACCACCTTGGTGTGTCACACAGTAATATAGGAGGTTGTAAAGAGTTCTGAGTCTATATTGTATAGAAATAAGCACTATATATATATTTTTATATATATTATATATATATATGTCTTGCGACCAAGGCGAATGAGTCCGAAGTAGCTTTGGGCAATGAAGATATATGGCCGTTTTCGGTCGTTGTTAACTTCTTTCCCATTAAGACACTAACTTTGTTTTTGTTTTCACAAAATGACAATTTAATCTTTCTTAATCTGAAAAAAGAAATATTTTGGTATAGTAGTCGGAAAATAGTAAAAAATGGTCAAAAACGGATGTTATACTTGAACTCACCCAGCACGACTTCCGACTCATTTGCGCTGGTCGGAAGACATATTTTCTAGCTGTCATTATCATTTTGTACAACAATAATACTCCATCAGCTCCGTGGCCAACCTTTACCATAAAAGCTAATGGACAGGGATAGGTCTTGTTAGAGACTGTAAACTACAGAGGCAAAAGTTCATAATATTCAGTTGAAGCAATTCACTAAGGTAATACTATGATAACATGTATACAGAAAAGTTGAGTACATGATGAAACCATGCAACTGGAAGAAATGTCAGGGTAAATGTTCAGTATAATACATCAATTATCATTCAAATATCTGTAGACTCTCTGCTAGTCATAGCTGTGAGTATTTGTCTGAGAATATCTTGAGAATTTCAATTGGCCTACATTGTATAACACTAATACTTTCCAAACTCGGGTACACAGCCATTCATTATCAACCCCAACTACACAAGACAACTACACACCAACGGTCTCATGGACATTTCACCTGCCAGAACTATCTTCCCATCAATCCTAATCAAGGTCTTCTTCTTCACCAATCACAACCCTTCAGAGATGTTAAAGAGGTTTAAAAGAGTTCAGTGAAGCCCATTTAAAGTTAACTTGCTTAAAAGTAGATTCTTGTTGTGACATCAGCCCTTCCTGGTAGTTCTTTGTATAAATTACATGTAATTGCTTAATATTTTGTTTGAAGTCAACATTTTCTTTTTGCCCCCAGGGGTTGACTCGACTGTGTTATATGCATCATAACCATTTTCATTACACTATCTTGTCTGTCATTACAATCAGTGGAGATTGTGTTGGGAGACTGTCTGATAATATAGACATATAGACATATTTCATATCAACAGATCCGAGTCACTGAATTTTACAATGAATTACAACATCTCAAAGGCAGAAACTAATGAGTCAGTTTCAGATGATGATAAGCATATGAAAGAGACAGTAAGTCATATGAGCAGTGAAATGCATCCGATGCCACTGGCAGCTTTTTGAGAAAATAGGATTCTACTGAGCATCTGATCACACAAAGAAAAATTGTAAATTAATGATCTGCTCACCAAGCAAAGTTCAGTAATTTCTCTGTCCACTAGCTCTGTCCATGAAAACTTTGACATAAGACTTATTTTGACTGATCATATGACATAAACTGTTAATAAATCAAAATATCATTCGATCCAATAATCAGAAATCATTTGGTGTATAAAAAAAAATACTATAAAAAACAAAATTGTTGCCTTTTCAATCAAGAATATCATTAGGTTTGAATAAAAAAATGTAATATACTGAACAAAGCCAAACTCCCCCCCCCCCGAGCTTCGCATGCTCATGCTATGTTAACAATCACACCAACTATAACTAACAAACTGACAACTGTTGTTTGTCTTTACTTATTGTTTTTCCTGTCCACAGTGACGCACCGCACAGCTCTGCTGACAGAGTACATTCAGTGTGCTAGCACATATCAGATCTATCTCTTTCCAAGATGTCAACCAATGAAAGGATTGTAATTTCATGTGATGTGCATAAAAGCTTTAAATTTCCTTGGGTTTTGAGGTATATTGGTACTAAATGGGAGATCGCTGTGACCAGCCCTAGTACTCTGTATAGAACAGACAATGCAAAATAAGAAGAATCCCTTTTTGTGATCTCTGCTTGAAACATACATTATGGAAAAACTCACACAAAAGAAGGAAAATATGGTACAGAGAGAATGTTTTCTTCTTCTTGTTATAATTCTATCAAATTTTTTGGCAACCAATATTTCAACTGAAATGAAGCAAAGTGATTTTTTTGTCTTCTGTACATAGCTTTTCAACACTTCTTGTGTCTGGTAAAGGGAAGTCATAGGCCTGATCACATGGCATTACAAGTCGGTACCCACGATTCCTGAGGGCCGACTTGTGATATTTGGGTTTTGCTCTCCCCCCACCCCCTTTTGTTTTCACTCTGACACACCCCCCCCCTCCCCACAGCTGACTTAACAAAATCAGGATAAAGCTTTCTCCTGCGTCAAATCTCAGTACAGTCTGTTCGCTGGTTTCCTTAGCTTCAGTGAGCGAGATCATTCCCACCACATGAGCATATGCGAGAGTTCAACATTTACAAGTAACAAAAAATAAGCAAACTCTGTGATGGTCCCATAAATCGACCTCCCAGTTCACACAACCTGAAAGTGATGTAAAAATATTGTGGGCGGCTAACTATGTGGGAAGTTATAAATATTAAAAAAAGATGCAACAAACCAATTTAAAAAAAAAAAGTTAAAAAGACAATGCACAACCATATAAAGGTTCAATATTGTGGTTTGATTTGTGGTGATGTTATTGGGAAAGAAAATGGAGGGTTTCAGAGCAAAACACGACAAACGCCATTTTTGAAAATTTTAAGTAATATACCCCTTAGTACCGGGAATGGTGATAGTGCTATATGGTAAGGACTTTCCTTTTCACTAGACACAACTTATCCTTCCCAAAAGTCTTCAGAAAATTCTAGTACTTAATGATAAATTACTAACCACTAAAAAAGGTGGATGACGGACATCGGGAATCATGACCCCGATGTGGCCAGGGTTCTAGAAGATGTAAGGAAGTTAAAGGCCGAGAGAACCCACTGTTCCTCTGCAGACCATCACCTGTCTGGCTCCAGCTGAGGAGTTTTCCTACCACTGGAGAATAAATTGTCATTTCTCTGTAACGGTGATTTTGGATATGTCTCATTTTGCCCTGGAACCCTTCACGTGTTAACAATTGATAAGGAAATGAAATGTCCAACATACATTGTATACATATATAGATGTGAAAATTTTGGCATATATGAATGCATGTGTCCTTGCTGAGTAATTCTGCTGCACCTTGGAAATGGCTATGCAATTCCTACATATGCCAAACGTATCATGCCAACAAGATGTACTCAGTAGCAACCAATGAGTCAAGTGTCTATCTGACTAACTAATGAGCTGATTGGCACATGAAACTGAATCACTGACTATACAATCATCCTCAGTTATCTGTCCGACTGACTGAACAGTCAAGCAACTGAATGACTGATTCACCACTTGACTGACTGACTGATGAGGTGATCAGTCTACGGATCACCTGACTAACTGTATGGACAGCTGAACAATTTTCACAAGAAATACAAACTGATTGACTGACTAAATCATTCATTTCTAACTATCCACCTGAGAGACTGAACAGTCAACAATCTGAATGACTGATTCACCACTTCACTGACTGATTGATAGAGCAATGGACCAACCAACTATCCATTCTAATGGTTTGACTGGCATAATACCTGCCTGAGTGGTACATAAACCAACTGCCTGCCTGACTGAGTGACTGACTGACTGACTGATTACCAGCCGTCCATCTGAGTGACTGACCCCTCAATCTTTCCAATGACTGATATTGATATACCAATATTGTGTCTGGGTCAAATAAACAATGCATTTACTGTCATTTACAAAGTGAGCACATCGAGGGGAGAGGGCAAAATATACTCTGCATTTGGATGGCAATTCAAATAGACAAATCAGCAACAAAGATCTCGTCCTACATTATTTGCAGAACATGAGTAAAGATCATTATGGAGACAGCACTGCGACAGTTTTCTCCAGGACTCTCAGAGTTAACGAAGGTGATGATGGAGACAAGAAAAGTAAAAGTGAGTATGTACAGCACAGAAAACCCATAATGCCAGAACATGCAACATCTGCACAGAAAGCAGCGAGTATCATAACAGTGTTGGCACAGTGTGACCCCTAATTGTGCTGATTCCCCGTTTGATTTACAAAAATTAAAATTCAGACATAATTATAAAACAATGTTTCCCTGAAGTATGGAATACTTTGAACAAACGATTGCTCCACTGTTGAGTATGAGACCACAAAATCTTTGCCAGCTCAGGCCTCTTCCACACAACACTTGAATACCACAACCCTCAGTATCAAAAGTAAATGTCTGAATGAACCTTCAAAGGCTAAAAATACTTTTCCAAATAGTATACTGAACAGTGACTGCTCCACTTAAAAGCCCACATATAGGAAGAGCTCAGTGGGAAACTTGTGATGTCACATTTTGAGAATTTTGAGAGCTTGAAGTTTGCCAGCTTTGTGTGTGATTGACTGTTGAATACTTTGTCTGTTTATCCATTTTTCATCACACATAAAAAAAGCAGTATGATGATTTTACCAAAATATTTTAATTATAACAATATTAATGTCCGATATTCTAAATTTCTGAAATGGACATCACGAGTTTTTCCACTGACCCTTTCTTATATCGACAAGGCCAACTTCACACAACGGAAAGAAAACAACCTATTTTACAATCTGCCCATATAAAATTGTGTGAATAGACAAATGCCTTCAACTACAAAATAAAACACTTATCAATGTGATGCAGTGAATAGTGATTGCTGCAGCTATAAGCACACAAATCTATGTCAAGTCACACCAGCTTCGCAGATCTGCTAATACTTCCAGCAAATTTGCTCAAACTAGAGTACATGCATGCACACATACTATCAAATAAATAAATAATCTATTGAACAAATATATTGAATGAAGACTGCTCCAGCTAGATATATATAAACACAATTGTTTGCGAGGAGAAGCCATGTTTTGTCCCACAGTAAGAAACATCCTCATCTTACTGTCACCCTTGTACATTCAAAATCATGTGGATATACATGTACTTTCAAGTGACATGAATTCCTATCCAAATAGTACATTTGAATGGTCTACCAGAAAGAGCAATCTGCTGTTAAAAAAGAAACAAAATTTCACTTTTCTAGGTTTTGATGCTACATTTGCAGTAAAATGTAAAATTTTAATTATCTTAGAAAAAAAAAAGGCAGAAGGCAGAAAAAGACAGATCTAGAAAAAAAAAAATTAAAAATCCATAGACTACATAGCAAATTCCGTAATGAAAATACAAGTGAGAAAAGATTGCCCCTACTTGAAAACCAATAAGAAAATCCAGATCAAATCTTCCTATTCAAATGTGAAAACAAGGTTATTTTTACATTAAATTTTTTTTTTTTAAATAAAAATAAATGGAAAAGTTCATGGACTAAATAATGAAACACAACATACTGAACTTCATTTATCATTTCAGAGGAAAAAAAACAAACTTTTCTATTCACATGTAAGATGTGAAACCAGACCTTATTCATCTTAGAAGATTTTCTAAAAAAAAAAAAAAAGTGAAACAATAAAAATTTTAAAAATCCACACATTAAAAAAGACAGTAAAAAAAAATAAATAAATAAAAAGTCTGATTACTAATACAGGAAATTCGACACTTATGAGTAACATAAAAAAATTCAAGACTGAAAAGAAAAAAAAAAAATTTAAAAGGCTTTAATTCAGAATTGCAAAGAAAGTCCAGAACATATAATTCTTCATTTACAGACTACAGGATAATCATCCACTCCAGTTTCCTTTGCATAAAAAAAAAAAAAAAAAATTCATTTTGCTGCTTGACTCTATTGGGGAAAAAAAGAAAAAAAAAAAAAATACATACTACGACACCTACCAATCAGAGATCATAAAGAAACAGAGCACTGAAAGAAATGGACGAATTTCACTTGATAAAAAGATGACATTCACTAACTCTGGACAAAAAAAGATGAGCATTCAGTAAATCTGAATTATAAAAAAAAAATGAATTTTGTTTCATAAAAAGAATTTTACACAATAAAAAATGAATTTCTTTTAAAAAAAACATGAAATGCATTTTGTAAATGATGAATTTCACACAAAAATCACCTTTGATGTTGTCCATCTGTGACCAGGTAATAGTTCCCAAACACGTTTTTCATGAATAACAACCTCCTGGACTAAGCACTACATGCCAAGCTCCATAAAAACAGTGGCAAAGCTACGTATGCTTACAAAAAATGAGACATTATATCTGTAGACATCACATCATCTTCACAAAATATAAAAGCATTTGTCCATGTGCCTAAATCACAACCCTCTCATTTGTAGAAAAGATGTTTTCAGTTTCTAGAAGCACAAATTCTATTTCATGTAAAAAAAAAAAAAACAAAAAAAAACCATCATCAACACTCTCAATCTTTCCTCTCTTTTTGCAGCTCCTATGACAAGCAGAGACAGGATTATCAACCTCTGGTATCATCGTACTGATAACATGACGGCATATCTTCCCATTTTGTAGCTTTGGGCAAGCAAAGAAAAAAAAAAAGAAAAAAAATCGGTCAATCTCATTGACTGAGTTATGCAAACCAGACTGCTTCTGTTTTATTTCATTGCTACTGGGTAGGTTTTTAAATACTTCTACACACATGAGACGCAACATGATGAAATCAGGCACTTGTCATATTTTGCGCATATGGAGTTATTGGTATCTCTGTGAAGATTATTCATTTCCCTTTCTTTGTGAGAAAAAATGTCGGTTCTACCTCAATAGAAATCGAGATATTGGCAATCAAAGACGATGGGGGTGACCTGTTGCTGCTGCTGAATTTAGTGAGAAAATGGCCGATCACTTTTGTTAATCCTTCTTTACCCTTATTTGTCAATGCCACTAAATTACAATTTTTGGGCTTTTCCTCAGAAATTTAATTTTGCAATACATTTTTACTTTGATATAGGTTAAAAATTCATTCACTGCTGACAAACACAGGATTTCTCCGCTTGTCATTTTGACGAGTCCCTGATTTCATCGTGTCACATCTCTTTAACATGCACATACTCACACCATCAACTTGTAGCATGTTAGTGCTGTTTATGCATGACAATATCATATTTTGTTATCATTTACATTTCGCTATAGCTTACATTCACTAAGATGCTGTTACTATTGATTTGCCCTATAAAACTTTGTTATTGCTTACCATCATTAAAACCCAGCCTCATCTATCTGCCATGTCAAACTTGATAATTGCTAACATTTACTAAGACCTGTTCATACTCTGTTAATATGAGACCCAGTCTCACCAATCGGCCAATGCCACCTTTGTTATTGTTAAAATGCATTACGCCCATTCACACTTTGTTATTGCTAAGAATCATAATGGTCCAGTCACATCAATCTGCCATGTCATTCTTTGTTATTGCTTTTTTTTTTTTCAGGGTAACAGTCAACTTGTGAAAATGGTCAACATATTCACTCCTCGGACATACAAAGCTATGTATGTTTCCTGGCAGGAACTCTTTTCTCTGAACACAGCGAAGGGCTAGAGAAGATGCCAGATGAAGTTTGTTCACTACTTCTTTCTATCAATCTTCTCTCGTATCACACATCACACGCATAAAAAGAGATATACGACTGATCAACATAGGCTAAAAGCTTACCCTAATAAAAAATAAACAACCTAACAGGCTTGAAAATTTGGCTCTCTTATTTCTATCAATTCCAGCACATTTAATTCTGTAAATGTCATTTGCTGAATGTTGACAACAATGTACTGACTTAACTGCCAACTGACAATGTCTGTCTTGAATTCAAGACACCTCTCATATAAATGCTAAGATGATGATGATGAATTTTTTTTTTCTTTTTTAATAGATAAATGAAGTCAAATTGCCAATGATAGGCAGAACTATAACATTTCTTGTATGAATCAAAATGAAGTTCAAAGGGCTGCCTTTACTATGTCAATGGAACAGATGTTTATATATTGGAATGATACAACTTTCCATTGTCGGGCTTTTGGATCAAAATATCAGCTACTTGCCGTGCTTCTGTCTATGGACCTGCCCTGAATCTCTCATTGCCCCATGTGATGGCAGTGAATGCTTTAATATTCCGAGCTCTCACATCAAGAGGTACTCAGCTCCATTGTTCCCAAAACGGAACACACTACACTATGAGCAACAAATACCATGTGGTGGGAGACAGTTTCTGCACAGCTTATAACTGAAACAGCTGTCAAAACATGACATACATCATCAGGTGTTTTATTTCTTAGTGCTGGCCACCATTTTCCGCTCTCATTACTGTTAGTACTGTGGTCGTACTTCCTGTTTATAGTCATGTGTCCAAAATCTCCTCTCTTTTGCTTATCTCATATCCTCCTCCTTTCCAGTATCCCCATAGGGACCAGGGGTTCTGACTGTTCTTATATCATAAAGGATACAAGACAGCTGCAGTGAATTTAAAAAGACCTGATACTGTGGACCGCTGCTACCAATCCAGTTTCAGCTACCACTTACTCCAGCCTCCAGCCATGAGGAGGTTCACAAAAACTCCAGCTATAAGCACAAACAGGTCCCCTTTCCCTTGTGACTAACATTCACACACAACTTGTCAACCTATCCATCATTAGATATCTTCACAGTTACTTCACAACAGTGTCAGTCATTTTGGGGTTTTTTGGTTTTTTTTACATATGATTGAAGCTATAAAAAAACACCTACACAAGTAGCTCAAATAAACTGTCAGAAATAGTTGATTTTACTAATTAAATGCTCTTTCTTAAGCCAAAGTTCACTTCCATGTCTAAATCATAAGTTTTGAAGTTGAGTAAAACTGTATATTTTTTGGTCCATATTCTCAAAATTGCTGACACTGAGCCATTGTGGAACAACTGCAACGATTTGACTTAATTTAGGAAGGACAATATTTCATTAATATATAACATCATTACTCGAGACAAGGAAACACAGTTGACTGTTTCCCAACATCAGGAAACCCGCACAAATCCAATCTCATAACACGCTGTTCTCTCTTGCCGGCTGAACTTGGAGATGTATCGACAGGCCTTGTTGCCATGGCTATGATAGATGCGAAACTTTTGAGCATAGAGACCACTGAGCAGCTCTAGCATGTGGATGTAGCGGTCATGGCTGGGCTCTTTATCTTCCTGCATAGGGGACACAACAAAACTTCCATCACAATAAAAAAAAGAAAGAAAAACACTAGATATGACAGTACAAAACAAGATAAGATCAGATAAGAAGAGATCAGATAAGGTGAGACCAGGGGAGGCAGACTTGCCAACTTCTGAAAACACTTTGGCTCGTTTTCATAATAAAATTTCAGAAGTTTTGCGTATTTTTAAACTATTTTGTCTATAAACATTAACTGCTAAAATGAATGGACCAAAATAAAAAGTTGTTTAAAACATTCAAACTTCATGTATTTGGCCATTTTTTGTATCATATGTTCAGTGAGAAATACTTGCTTATTAATTGTTAGACCAGTGAAGACTTTTCTACTGAAATATGGATCAAACAGTAAATAACTGAGCTCTCAACTGAGATCTGGCCCTGTCTTTTCCATATTCAGGTAGATTTACATGATTAATTGTAGCTCCATTATGGTCCTTAGCGGACAAAAGATTTAATTAAAACAGACCATGCCAGGTAATACATATTTATCATTTGTGGCTTGGCAGAAGAAGAAGAAAGAAAAAAAAAAAGGCTTCTCTTTCAAGCCATCTTTATTTTCTACTGTGCTCAAGGCTTCAACAAAGAACACAAAATAATTTTTTTAAATAAACTTCTATGGTAAAAAATTTAACTGGATTTTTTAGATCCACATACGTTTGACAAACGATCCTGTTTATACTGTATTTGAGGCGTTTAACGAAAAACAGGGCACATGGTGAAAATGTTCAATTTTCAGATACTAGTAGATTCTGAAACCTTATACATTTCTGAACAAAATGCAGTCTGAATTTTGTAAATAGCTTCATTAGATGCTGAGATATTGCGTTTTAATGATGGGGAAGTAGAATTTTGTGAAAATGAGAAAAATGCAGTTGATGTTTTCACATTTACTTTTGCGCATTTTGACATACATCTTTATACAAACATCGCATATTCAACCCCTACCAAGTCAAAACAGCTGTGTAGTTATCACAAATGAACAACAAACATGTCTCATGACAAATTCCTTACTAATAATAGTCTTTTAAAGATTTCACAGTATCATATAGTTCGTTGTAGGCCTAAGCATGTGAAAGCATTTAGATTCGCCTGAGCACTTTAGAAGTTCGATTTAGATCTAAATCTAGACAGATTATGAGCAGCAAATAGTGTCAACTAGATCTAGAATATTAAAAACACAAAAAGATAAAATGCATTTACATCTCTATCGGTTCTATGCAAATTTATTTCCTACCAGAGTGTCTACATCTAGATTAGAATTCAAGTGCATTTGACTTGAATATGGATCTATTTCTAGATGTTCGTCAGATCAGCTCCTTCATCAGATTCGCAATAGCACTGGAGCTACCTCCAGTGAAAAATTCATTCACAAGTTCCTTTAGCTTGCTCTCTCCTACTATTTCAACAAAATAACATCTCCTGGCTTCATTTAATAGAGAGGCAATCTGTTCTGTTGACACTCAGGCTTTATTGGAGCAGCCAGGCTTTCATACGCCATTTTTCTTGTAAACAAATGAATTAGCAAACTTTACAACTTGAAATTATTTATTTTAAAAATTATTTTGAATGTAAATAAATTACCCTCAAATAGTTACACAGAAACTAATAATCAGTTGTTTTTTGTTGTTTTTTTTAATGTACGTACGGTGGTTTAAACGAGCAGGGCGGAATAGGATAGCAGTAGGTCAGCAGAATTGATGATAACTAGAAAGCACTGATATCATGGTCGCCAAGTACATACCCACCACTCCTAGTTTGAAAACTTCAAATGTAAAGAAATGTATTCATGCGAATTTCTCATCAGTGAATAGTCCTGTTTATACCCTTCATTTTGGCATACAATGCATGGGGGAATGTGTGTAATACAGGAAAGTGGTGACCTGGTAAAACAGGCAAAGTACTCCATTATATAATTTAGATTTTCGTGATAAATTTTCGATAAAGTGTCTTCCAAAAAAACCTTTCAGAAATACATTTTGGCGTTGAATTTGAGCAAAAACTTTTGTGGGATGAAAAGCAAATATTTATGGAACACTCTGCTACCACAATCTCAATAGGCCTAAAGTTACACCTAACATTGGCTTTTTCATCATTACTCGAAATCAATGGCAGCGACATGTGCCCCGTTTTCACTGAACGCCTCACATATTCTAAATGTTTCCGAAATTTTTCTCGCAACCAACTCAGCACACTTAGTCTAAGCAGATTGATTTAGATCTATATCAGCATAGATCTATACCCCACTTCATCCCTGTCTATCTTTCTTTCTCCATGAGCAAACAGGTGTCAGCTTTGATGCAAACACCATGTAACTTGTTTGTTTCTCTATGTCAACATCATCCCCGGTGAACCACGGACAGAGCAAAACTAAAATGCTTCCCTCTCTGGTCATCTGGTATCTACAAGTGAGTGATGTCCTTCTTTGGCATCATCATTGTGTAGAAATTGAAACTGATGATAAACCCGCCAAAACTTTTGGAGTAGCCAGTATGCAATTAAAAATTTGAACAATATTTGCACTCAATTACATTGCAAGTGTATGGTGTCTAAGCAGGCTCAATTAAAATATAAAAAACGTCAGTTGCCACGAATCACATAAAATTTATTCCAAAAGAAGCAAAAATAGTAAGCTAAAGCATCATATTCTGGTTTCACCTTTCAGCCAGCAAAAAGAAATTTATTATGTGTTTTGTTCACTTTTTTTGCATTTTCTGCAAATGAACTGGTTTCCTCACATATATTCTTACCGATTTTGGGTAAAAAAAAAAAAAAATACTTAATTGCGTACTAATTGGCAAGTCTACAATAAAAGAGAACAAAAAAATGAAATGTAGAATATATAGGAATGAACTTCAGTTTGTTCTCAAAAGATATTTCCTCTTAAAGTTGATGAGGCCCTGGATACACATAACATGCATTCAAAATCACAAGCATACAGACTTGAAGATCAGGAAATGCCTGTCTTACCTGTGCTGGGTTGTAGGTGGAACATCCCTCACACTGGTGCAGTTCCACCAAGAGTTGCCGAATAGCTGAGATATGGTCCGAGGCCAGCAGATCAGGCAGCACCTCCCACTCCCACTCCTCGATGTCCATCTTCACGATGCTGATGGGAATCTGTGGCACCAAATGGTAAAAGTTAACTCCTTTACTACAACTGGCATAGGACATGCGACATAAATCCAGAAGCGAGGATGCTACTATAAAATATTACATGATGCACACTACGATAATATTCAAATTCAGAACATTAAATTTTAAGTTAACCGAGTCACCCAGATAACTACCCATTGGAGGTTGAAAGGCATAGAAAGTATGTAATGTAATGTCAATTGAACATTTTAAGACATATGGTATAATAAAAAAAATTGCTCCCACTGGCTAATATATGTATGCAACACTAGTTAAAAAAATGGACTTCATATACAAGTTCTACAGTATTAAACACCCAGAGCAGTGTTAATGCTATATAAATCTTATATCAGTGAGTAGCCACGTACATCTGGTACAAACAGAGAAAAGAGTCATAACAATTCATGAAAAGAGTGTGTAGATTTAACTCTCAGAGCTAGATTCTTTCCTTTACGGCTAAAATTTGACCAATATTTCACAACTTTCCATCTCCCGATTACAACTTCTGCTTAGCCAGAAAATAAAATTTCAGTCGTAGTTTGGATACATATTTGACTCTCAGAAGAAGCTGTGCAGAGTTCACTGATTTGACATAAAGATGACAATAAAACAGATTTAAGGAATTCAGCAGTGAAAGAGTTAAGTATGTTTGTAGTCACATGTAGTACCAATTCTCAAGTTACTTTACCTTTGTGTGTTTCAAGCTTGCACGTATGGTGTCAAATCGGGACATGTCCCAGCCATTGCTGAGTGTACGGTCAGAGTCAGCCAAGCCTTGTTTGTAGAAATAGGCATTGGGTTTCCTCTGCTGTGTCTTCATAGCCATGCTGAGGATAATTGATAAATGTAAGATGAAAACGTTTTTGTTATATTGCTTGTACTTCACAAGGTGAAGTAGTTTAGCTGACAGTCAAAATGGCTTATCACCGAATGCATCCTACTTTGATATCTGGCAAAAGAATTTATAATACAACAGTTACTGTTCCTGTCTTAATATGTCTTGCACCTAGGGCAAATGAGTCGGAGGTCATGCCTGACAATTAAGAGTATGGCCGTTTCTACCAATTTTCCCACTCAGAAACCAAACATTTTTTTTTTTTTTTTTAAAAACCACAAATTTAACTCAATCTGAAAAAAAGAAAAAAAGGAAAGAAAATTTTGATAACCGAGTCCGAAAATACTTAAAAATGGCCGTTAACTCGTAATCACACGGAGTGACTTGGACTCATTTGCCCTGGACGCAATACATAATTATATTCTAGATAATTTCCGGTTTCCTATAATGACAGAAAGAAAAGTAAATATAATTTGACTGCCTGACATAAAAAAAAAAAAAAAAACAGAGCGAGAGTGACAGAGAGAAAGAAGGAGTGAGAGGAGAATGAGTAAATGATGAAAGTTGAGTTGGCCTTACGTTGGCCTTACCTGGGATCAAAAGAATAAACTTTACACTGATATTTGTTCAGGACATCATCGTCAAAACTGAAGTCATTGCCCACCCTGTCACAGGAAATATACAAGAAAAACAAAAGAAAACAATCAGTGATAGAGCCTCAAGAAGACTTTTCTATCCCTATAATGGCTCTGTCTTTCAAGATCGAATTTCTGTACATAAACATGTTATAGAACGGCATGAAAATGTTCTCACTGTGATGAAAAATCAAGAGCTGAATAAAATTGTTCCAACCAAGCTGGAAATCCCTGTCTAGTTGTAGTAGAAGGGTACAAAACTGTTCTCTACCACTGACATAGAAAAACACACAGAAAATGCATGGGGCCGGTGACAACTGTTCTTAGATCCCGCGAGATGGAGTGAAAACAACCATCAGTGAGTGTTCTATATTTAGCAGTTGGTACAAACATCCGAAGGGATTTCCGGGTTTTTGCTTAGTCAAAAATGAACTATTGATTAATACACATCTCCTTAATCAGGCCTTGCAAAAACTAGCTTACCAAGGCTCACGGAGAGGGAGCCAGAAATAAGGAAAACGAAGAAAGGGAAAACAACATCCAAGAACTGAGCAGGAACTGGAACTGACTGGCCTATCAGTCTGATTGTTTGTCTGCCTGCTTCTATCTGTTTGTGTTTTCCTGTCTTTCTCTGTCTAGCACCTCTGGTTTTGTCTGACTGTCTCTGTCTGCCTGTCCCACTGTCCATCTATCTCCTCCCTCTATATAGACTTCTAATCTAAACTACTTATTGTGATCTTCCTGCCCCTTTATTTTCTAGGGCATGCCATTTGTGTATTCAGTGACACTGTATTGGTGAATACTCATTCACTCCTTCACTCTCTACTTACTCTCTGACTCACTCATTCCTTCTTTTTATCACACTCACTCATTCACTCACCTCATTCTTTCTTTCTTTTTCTCTCCTACCCATTCACTCACTCATTCTATCTTTCTTTTTCTCTCCTAGCCACTCACTCACTCATTCTTTCTTTATCTTTCTCACACACTCATTCGTTCACTTCATTCTTTCATTTCTTTTTCTCTCTTACTCACTCACTCATTTCTTCTTTCTTTCTCTCACTCACTCATTCACTCACCTCATTCTTCTTTTCTTTTTCTCTCCTACCCACTCACTCATTCATTCTTTCTCACTCACTCACTCATTCACTAATTCATTCACTTCCTCACTCACTCCCCTCATTCTCTCATTTCTTTTTCTCTTACTCACTCACTCACTCACTCCTTCTTTCTTTCTCTCACTCACTCACTCACTCACACACTCACTCACTCACTCACTCACTCACTCACTCACTCACTCCCTCACTCACTGCATTCTT
>JBCAUA010095529.1:0-10392 GCA_038406235.1 Peronia verruculata
GTATAACAGGATCCGCTTATAACAGGACTTTTCCCTTGGTCCCAGCAATCCTGTTATATCAGGTTTCCACTGTATCTCATAAGGAGCCTGTATCTTCCTCTTTTTTTTTTTTAACATAAATACAGCATGGAGACCCAGACAATTCAGTGCTTTCAACTGTAGTATTAAGATTTTTCAAAATTGTGTATGGTTTATCCTTAGATCTATTAGAGAATGTTATTCTTACTTTCCTTTACTTTCTTTAATGTACTTTCTTTTTTATTTTTTGTTATTGTGTGTCATAAAATTGCCAGCAGAATTTTTTCGTACATGTATCAAACAAAATGTCTTTACAAATAAATACTTGACACATCCATCCCACAGTTCTTATCCACTGCTAATAATATGTGTTGAAAAAGACATAATGACTTTTTAAAAAAATTGTATAATTATGTGAACTATTCCCCCCCCCCCCCTTCCTCTCCTCCTCTACCCATTTTTCTTTTAAATCACTTGTAGTCTAGTGGAACCAGATGCTTATTAAATTAAACCACTTTTTTCTCTGTATCATATGTCATTTCTCCTACATATATATGTATATAATGTATACAGTCGACCACAGATAAAATCCAGCAATGCAAATCTCAAATTCATGGAAATTTCTAACGCCATACCGACCCCATTTTTTTAGATTACTATTTTGTCTTTGTATTATTAGCCCAGATTTTGCAACTCTGAACTTGCATTTCTGAATTTCATCACTGTCCGCTGGATCTTAAAGCAGAAGAATGTCTGATTTGGCCCATTTGTTGCTTGGCTTTGGTTACCCCAAGCTGGTGGTGATAAGGGAAAGGCATGCAGGAGTGCAGAGATAGGTAATGTATAGTGTAAATCTACATCTGTGCCTTATTGAAGATAAATCACCTGGAGGGGGTGGTGTGGTAACTGAGTGGGATGGTGGACTAGGCCACAAACGCTGTCTGTATTGCAAGGGAAAGCCGTACCTTGCACAACCCGATGCAGGCACAGCAATGCACTGCCCGAATGACAATGCATTTCATTGTAGAGATGAACCAAGGGGCGCTAATACCTAGAATGTTGTTAAGATTGGACCACATTGGTGTCATCATGGTTATGTCCCCTTAGCAGTCTCTTAATTCCTTTTTTCAAAAAGCTGTCACCGAAATCCTGAATAATAGAAATCTCCTTTACATTGTTTGATGCCTGACAAATTCTGGGTTTTCTGTGCTCGACTGTATACGTGTTTGTGCTTATCTCTGAATGATGCTGTTCATTACAGAATGTGATGCACAGCTGATGCACCGTTTCTGTTGTAATTCTGTAGCTTTTAATTTGCTGGCATGTGATCAGAAAATAGTATCCCTCACTGGCTAATGAAGTGTACTGGAAGTAGTGATTGGTGAAGACACAATAAATGTTTCATACATGTATCATTAGAGACAGCAGTGATTATTTTGTGAAAATCACTCTTGGCGTGTACATGTCTTTTACCTTTAGGTCTAGATCTGATCAGAGGTTTAACATGAAACAAATGAAAAAGAAATGTTAGAAAGTTAAGATAATACAAATTCAGGATTGAATGCAGCTGATATTCAGCTAATTTGAATGTGATATTAAGAAAATAATTCTTTTCAATGATCAAAACACAAGAAATAAATCATTGAAAGATATTCAGAAACGAATAAAAGTGAAGAATATTTTTTGCTTAAATCCCTGAATGATACACAATAATTCACACTGTGGAAACACCACACAGTGATGCAATTTCAAAAAGCCAGTGCAAGATGTTAGCTACGAAAGATTTTTAAGAAAAAGACTTTTTTTAAAAATTGGTGTTTACTTCAGAATTGCACTTAGGAACAGTGATCTCTGACTCAGATACCAGTTATGCACCTTATTTATGTGTTTCCCTGTGTATGTATGTATGTATGTAGATGTTGGACATTTTGCTTCATAGGTCATGTCCTGTTTGTTGGCAGTGTTGCATGGTCAATGTCAGTTGAATTATTATTTTATTGTGCTTGAATAGATGTAGTTTGACATGTGGTATAGTGATGTCTTTTGCTGTTGTCTGTCATGATAAGTGATAGAGATTACAATGCCAAGAACAGTTTTGTTAGAGAGAGAAGAAAGAAATGGGGAATTTGTTAATTATCCATGAGAAAATAAAGTATTTGTTACATTTCTGAGAAGTTCTCCTGTTTTGATTTTTTTTTTTGTCATCTGTGATTGTTATTTGGAATGAGTGAGAGGCCTGAATAAATTATTTGTTTTCAAAGTTATTCAGAACATACCAGCTAGTAGCAGGAAAACAGGATTCAGTAGCCCAGAAATTACAGTATCAATATAAAGTTCACAACACTGGGTGTAGATTGAAAAAAATTCTGCCAAGTGAAACATCATGCTTTCAACCATTTTGTACCTCCAACTTAAAGAAATGATAGCATCTCTTTTCTGAAAAGACACTCTTGAGTGAGAATAGCTGAAACAAGAATAAAATTAAACCCACAACAACAAAGAAAATCGTAGGAGTAGCTGAATACAGTACATGAAAGCTTCCAGCCTGTGCTGTAAAGCATTCAATGTAACGCAGTCATGACAACTGGTCTTAGTAAAATATTTTGTTGCCACATCATGTGGAGACACTCTGAAATTTATGCAACCACTAATACATTCTTTATAGTAATATACTTGATAGGAATATCAAAAACATATTTTCCTGTACTTGTGAGTTTTAACCAATGTTCAAGTGACTACTTTGATCTATAGACTACTGAATCTATAAACACTGTCTTCAAATACATTTTCAAGTTTGACACTGAAATAGGAGTGATTGATCTTGTTGTCTTTGTTGACATTATAATGTACAAGTGTTGAAAACATCAAGTACAGATCACGGTCTTTGAGGAACAAGATCTTTATCATTATGAATTAGAAAGAAAGATGCAGGTCTAACACTTCCGATACTCGTGCAGGCTTTAAAAAGAATGAAAGAAAAAATACTTCTAGTGTCAAATTCTCAGTATTTATTTACACAGTGTGAATTTCCAAATACATCATCTCAATGCATTAACAGTGCAGCATGATATAAATGCAAATATTATACCAGATAAAGCTGTTAATGCTAGGCTGAGCCCAGCAATTCAGTTAAGTTTTCAGAGACATTGTAAAAGCACAAATAAATGAATATCAATTTATGACATGCCCAACCTCAGGCCCCTTTCAATTTAGTTCTGTATTCAGGTATCAAGAACGATGACATGTCCAAAATTTGTATTCCTTTGCTTGTTGATGTCTGCTGAATCATGGCACAAGTTCTATAGAAAGTTGAAAGGGCCTCTTATTCCGCTGGAAAATGGTGATCCAGTCATATTGTCTCTCCTTGGTTGTGACCTGCCTGGCATTCTGGGTCCGCCGAGAAGTGGAGAGAATGGGTCTGGAATGGCACCGTGTGGTGGCCTGGGACCTTGTGGTGCTCGCCCACCCATAGGATTATGAATTCCTGTAAGAAGTCACACCCACCATATAAGGACAATGAAATTAAAACATAAAATATATAATGGAACTCTATTGTACTGACATCACTCATGATCAACATTATTTTGTCAAAAAGGATGAAAGTCAATGCAAAAGTACAGCTCAATAAACAAGGAAAAGACAGCCAAGGAAATCTTCAAATTTTGTATTAGATAGCTAGCTGTGGAAGAAAAATCAGTAATTTTGGAATCTTCTAAGTTAAAACATTTTTGGTTCAAATTCATTGCACAGTGCTGTTAACTAAAAAAAAACCCAAATAAATGAATCAGATTTAGCCACTGTGTTATGATTGTCACTAAATATGATTGTATAAACTGAATCATGAGAATAGCCCACCTCCACCAAAGCCAGGATGGAGATCGTAGTCGCCACCAATGATGTGTGGGACGCCGGGCAAGATCGGTCGAAATGGCCCTGGCCCGGGAAAGCCCCAAGGGGGATCAGTATCATCAAAGTGAAACAGCCTATACCTGGATGCCTGCTCTTCCAGCCATCGACGGTACCTTACCTTAAAGAGCTGAAACAAAAAAAATATTTAAAAAACTGACACATCAAGGTTAGGAGAGATTAGCTCCATAGCTAGTGAAGGACTCATGGGCTTTCACTAATGGGTCCTGAAAATTTCCCCTGCCCTGTTATGCATCATCTAAGATTGACAAAACACTAACGTTTTCAAGGTGAAAAAACAATTTTTTTTTTTAGGAGTATTTGTCTCCTCTGCCCACTTTATACAATTATTATTTTTTTGGAGATCATGATAATTTTCTTCATGAATTTACAAGAACAAGAAATGAAAGAAAGAAATAGCACTGACCAATTAATTGAAATATATCACAGCACCAAAAGTGGACAAAATTCTTACCTCATACCAGTCCCTTTTAAGACTACAGTCATCAGGTCCTGTGGGAAGATACAGATTGCTTCATGAGCATAACAGAATTCCATTGATGCAGAAATATATTTTTTTAAATGTGTCCTTGCCATGACAGATACAATATTGAAATTTTCAATCTCACTTTATTCTGAATTTGATTTTCAGATCTGATATTATTTTTCAAATTATTTCCTTAAATCCAGAGGAGCAAATCAAGAAACAAGAGGAAACTGGGACAGGCTATGTTCAAAATTATGATCTGTATTGCAGACAAAAGAAGAGATGGGATGACAACATAAGAGAGTGGATGGGTCTGGAGCTAAAGGACACCTTAAGAAAGGCAGAGAATGGGGAGGAAGGGAGGGAGCTGGTTGTTAGATCTTCAGAGGTGCCCCAAAGGACAACTGGTCTGTGGGGGCAATGATGATTTTGGGAATGATGACAATCTGTGAAGGCCTGCAATTTAATCATATTATCAATGGCTTTATGTATGACTTCATCATAGTTTGGTGACAAAAGTGACGTATAGAAGAGTCATGGTTTGGGCTCCTGATATATAATTTTTATTTCAAGCTGGATATCAGTTTGGACAACAAGAAAGAGCTGTTCTTGCCTTCCCTAAGAACTCCTATGAATCCTTTCTATGTTATTTTCTACTTCCCAAGATATCAGACTATTCATCCCCGACATACTTCCAAATGCTCTGATGAAAAGTATCCTCCACACTGTGCGATCTCTGTATATGGCATTGAACTCATGGCAAGTCTTTCCTAGCTGTACCAAGCTTCGAGGGTCCAACAAAGACATGATCCTCAGCTGGGAGAGGAAAGTGAACAGGGAAAATTTTGATAAAATATAGTGGGGCTCGTTTAAATAACAGCAAACAGCTTACAACAGACACCTTCAATCCCCGGTGGTGTCTGCTGACAAAACATGAAAGTACACAAATACATCATGGATGACTCTCCAAAAAAGGATTTCCATCACAAAGTAAAGCTACAGCATATATTCGATTGTGAGTAGTACTATCCTAATTCACTGTTATAACAGTTTCTGTTATAACAGGAATTAATATAAGGAACATAATGTTGATTCTCTGCAATCTTGTTGTATTAGATCTCCGTTGTAGTTAAACTCATGGAACAATTAAAATAATACATGATATGAATCACTCCCTTGGCAAAACAATAACTACTATCAGGAAGGATCTAATCTGAAAAACAGTTCAAGCCCAGGTTGGCATGAAACCCATAATGCAGACTGATGAACAAAGTTGGCTCAATCATTTTTACGTGGTAAGATTAAGCTCTTGTAACATTTTTTACTAACAGAACTAAGGACAAAAATTTGACACAAAATGTCTTTAATTCTATGATAGTTTTTCTAAAAAAAAAATAATTATGTAAAAATGTCTAAAACAGTATGTTTGAGGTAGTAATAAAGAGTTAGATATGTTCAAATAAATTTTGTGAACAAATTTTTGTGCCAAATATTTTGCCACCACATGTTACTGCAGTAAATGCAACCCTTCCCCTTACTTTTGCCTCATATGGTAGAGCCAGTAGTCCTTCTTGCTGTGGGAAGCCAGCTGCTGTTGCCAAGCCATTGATGAGAGGCAGGCAAATGGTGTCTTTAAATTGGTGTGATAACCGATCAAGAGCACGATATGTCTCAGGTACCTCTGTGTGAGAGAATCATATGATAAACAGGATTCTTTTCAAGTTGAGTATAGTCACACTGTGATGTCTGATCTTCCTCAACAACAAAATAATGATAACCAAGTGATTTTTCTGTAACTATTTGACAAGACACATTGGTCCAAAATAATAGATAAGACTGCTTTAAAAAAAAAAAAACACAGTCACAGATCACTGCCAGTGCTCCATCGAAAAAGACAATACTTTTTATTTCCAGAACATCCTCCCACTGGCATAACTCGTTGGATATTTCAGTTATTAAATAAACAAAAATCCTATCAAAGTGTAACTGAATAAAGAAAATAACGCAATATGTCAACTGAAAATCTGATGTAAGAGGGTTCATATACATGTATATCAACTACCAAATAAAGCTTCCTATCATCTTAATAGGAGATCGTTGTCCTCAGTCTTTTTACTTCCCTTTAACCAGACAAAAGAGGGATTGAGCAAGCAGTGTAAAGAGGAAAAAAATCACTTTTGCACCCTTTGCTTGAAAAATACACCATGAAAAATTTAAAAAAAACAACAAAAAATATGATGTAAAGGGAATGTTTTCATCTTACTGTTATAATTTTATCATTTTTTTTTTCCTCTTTACACTGTTCTTTTGTCTGGCAAAGGGAAGTAAAAGTCTGGTCATAATGATCTCCCTTTACACAGGTCTCTCTTTTGGAAGGGGCAGATAATATGCAAAACGATCTCCCATTAGCATATTGTACCACATTTTTGTGCTATTTACCTCTTACATCCATCCAATGTTTTTTTTTGTTTTGTTTTTTGTTTTTTTTTGTTTTGTATTCCACATATTTCATTTCTTTCTATGTGGAGAACATGCTTACCTTGTGAGAGAGTCCTGACAAAGTCTGCTGATTTCAATTGTAAATGTTCTGTCTTCACATTTGACTCTCCTTGGGACAGACCTGAGACAAGTTTGAGAAAAATCTTTGATCAGCCTTATTTTCTCATCCGCATTGTCCACTAATAACAAGGAATAAACTTATGTAAATCAAACTGATATCATTCTATATGTGACAGATTTTATATGCAGGTGTGATTCTAGCATGCTGACATCAAAAATTTTATATGATCTGGAGTGGTCCAATTTACCTATCCTACAATCAAATACAATTTTCAAGGAGAAATGAGCATTTTTTCAAATTCTTAAGAACTTATCCAACCTGTCACAGAAAATTTACCATCACAAATGCAACTTTATAGTTGTACTTGTGTATCCTGAAATTGTCTAAGCTTCTGATGATTCATGTGATATTTAGGGAACTATTGTATCAAATGTGCAGTGTACTGAATGAGGGTGTGTGTATATTGTGGGAATGTGTGTAATTAAGTGCTATGCCATACTCTATCAATCGTAAAATAGAATATTGATAAAAAACAAATAAAGCATTTCTATTCATATGACATCTCATTCAAAGTATGGTATTTCCCTGGTACAAAATAAAGAAAATAAAATATATTGCATCCATTCAAATTTCAATAAGTACAGAGGTGACCAGGCACAACTGAAGTGTTTGAGGCTTGGAGGAAAAAAATAACTTTCATACAAGATGTGACACTATGAAATCAGGCGCTCATCAAATTGAGGTGACCGGAGAAATCATGTTTTTGAATTTTTAATGCAATTTTTTTTTTCCTCACAGAACCCTTCTATATTAATCCAAAAATATATTTCAGTGTCAAATTTTCAGAAAAAGACTGAGTAAAAGCATGTAAAAAAATGTAATTTAGTGCCATGGCTTAATGAGGATTAATAAGAATTTACAAAAATGATCAGCCATTTTCTCACTAAATTCAGCTACTACAACAGGCTGTCCCCATTATCTTTAACTGCCAGTATCTCTGAACTTCTACTTAAAGTAGAGCGAAACATTTTTCACGCACAGAAAGGGAAATGAATAATCTTCACAGTGATACCAATAACTCCATATGCTCAAAATTTGACAGGCGCCTGGTTTCATCGTGTTGCGTCACATACCATGGATAGCCATTGAAGAGCCAATGGGAACACCAACTAAGGTACATTTTTCCACTGTATCAGTTGACAAAGAGAAGTCATAGGTGCACGTATAGTAACCAGACTTCTTCCAGTCCTCTGGCATGGAGGTGGGATCCTCTGTCTGCAGGAATATGTCAGTGTATGTCTGATGTGAATGCAATGTGCAGTAATGTGTATGAAAGCATAACTGGGTGCAAGAAATTGAGCTAAGTATCTATCTTTGTCTAGGAAAAAATATTTCTGACAGAGAGTATGACATACTCAGTAAGGCATTATACATGTAGTTGTGACATGCTATTGCTATCTTTTCATCCGAGACTGATGAATGATCAGTTATTATCATGGGCTAAAGGCTATCAGGGCATTCAATACACTTTACTGTCAGAAGAAAAAACCACAAAACTCTACAGTCTCTTCAATATCATGAAAAACACGAGATGATCTGTAATGTAAGGCAGGGACATATACTATTCTGCAAAACATGACAGAGATTTCAACTTAAACAATTTGTATATAATTATAGATTTATCATATGTCTTAGCTTCATTCACACAGAAATATAAGACCCAGCATGTGATGAGCTGATTATAGATCTATCATTACTATTTTGACCTGGTCTAGTTAGGTATATCGGTCCTCTGTCATGATAGGAAATAAGACCTAATAGATGGACATTTTCACCTGTGTTGGCAGAAAGCCAGACTCCAGCATAAGGGTATGAAGTGCCACCCACAGAGCATCATTGCTGTTGCTGCAGTTGGCAGAGTGGTACAGCTGATTGAGTAGAACAGGAACTTGCTGTCCTGTGGACTCCCTCACAACCAGTGGCTCCTCCAGAAACCTGGCTCAAAACAAAAACCTCACAGTCAATTTTTGTTGTAATTATTATGTATGTAGTTTTTCAATCCTAGGACAATATGACTATCGCAGTTTTAGGTGCATGCCAGTTTTCGTAATAAGAATTTTGTGGGTAGAAATTTTGAATTTGAAAATTTTGTCTGGACGGTGGCATCTTCACGTAGTCATCTTATAGGTGCGATGGTCCTTCAAAGTGTATAATGTATACATGGGACCTCTAAAATATATTTGACCTTATCTGAAAAGTCAAGCATCAGGCTTCCCTACTAAAGAAACCATGGTACTGTTGAGTCACTGAAAAAAAACAACACAGGTTCTAATCTTCAAATCTTTTTCATGCCCTGGCATGATTCAAAGTTTGAACATGCAATGTCAGATTTTTATCATGGAGCAAACACTTAATCGCTTGGTCATGTCGACTCCCTTGTTGTTGTTACTGATGTTGATATAATCTCTATAGCCAAATGAAAATGCCCCAAATTGCAGTCTCACTCACACAAAATCCTAACTTCAAACCTGAACCTCAGTGGTTCAGAGGAGTTTCAACCGTAATAGCTATTATTGTGCATGAAACCAAGCTAAGAGCTGCAAAAAAATCCATGCCAAGAGCACTTTGCTTCTCACATTTCAACAAATTATTTTCCTTTGTTTCTCCACTTCAGCCTTGGTGATCAGCTCATTCATAACCAAGGTAACAGGTAAAAACTGCTCATAACTTGACACAGTCATATCATTAGTCAGGGTACATAGCCAGGTGAAATAGAGAAGCCACTCGCTCATTAACTAATGATTTTTTTATTCAAAAATTTTTTTTTTTTAAAATTCAGCAATTGTAGTAGTTATATCATGTGAACAAATTTTTTGGGATGGACAATTCTATTTTCAGCATTTCTCTATAGTATATCTTCCAAGATAGATATCAGTCTAGACAATCCTGAAATATTAATATAATTATTTCAGAGGATTCCCAACCTGTTAATATCCAGACTGGTGCTGCTGTCACTTTGAGTAGCTTGACTCATATCCTGTACAAAAAGTAAATAGAACAACTACAGTTATCTTGAGGAACAAACGAAATTGCTAAAAGTAATCTTTTTGAGTGCCATTTCCTATGTAAAAAAAAAAAGCTAGCTTTCTTTTCATAACATGAAATTGTGAGCTCAGTTCTTTGTTGCTCCATCTCCATTTTTGGGCTATTTGGAGATACATTTGTCATATGGAACTCAGCCTACTCTTCCATCGACTTTGAATTGCCAGGATTCTTTAACGTGTGTAACGTACACTTGAGACATCCGAAATATATTCGCCCTTATCCAATAAAGCAAGATCTCAGGCTTCCCTACCCACAGGAAGCCAGGGGACCATTGAGTCACTGAAAAAATGCGGGTTTTCGATCTTCGTGTCCTGTC
>JBCAUA010095540.1:0-10392 GCA_038406235.1 Peronia verruculata
GTGTGTGTGTGTGTGTGTGTGTGTGTGTGTGTGTGTGTGTGTGTGTGTGTGTGTGTGTGTGTGTGTGTGTGTTAAGGAAATGAATAAGACAATACCAAGACGCGTTAGTAAACTGGTTTTCTCGCTTTGCGAAAGATTAGGAAATCATAAAAGCGAGTTAACTTTTTCTACATTTTCTAGTCAAGATAATTAACAACACGTGATTGTATAGTCCTTCAGTGGGGCCCTGCAGTAGAGTTTGTTTTGTGTTTGTCAGTCTGTCTGTCTGAATGTCTGTTTACTTTTGTAAAAGGAAATACACACTAATGATAAACAAAATGGTCCAGCTCTCCATATGTTTGGACATCATAAAAGGATAAGGAGGATAGATACCCACTGAACCATTGACAAGTGGAAATACCTTTCCAAACTGGAAGACATCATCAGATTCTCTCTCACCATAGATGGGGGGGGGGGGCTGAGTCTCTCACCCATGGAAAGAAGGGGTAGAAGTTGGGGCGGGAGAGGAGGTGGGAGGTGATGGAGAAAGACAACGTTTAACACATTTATTCCGGCCTGTTAACGGCAGCCTTGCTGTTCGGAGGAGACAAAAAAAACTAAAACCCGGGGCCTTTGATGTGCCTAATTCAGTTTGAGTCTGGTCAGCGCTGGCCGTTAATTACATTTCTCTCCCCTCTGGCTTCTCTTAATCAACTGCTGCTGTCCTGTCCTTCTAGTCTCCTTCCCTCCCCTCCCCGTCTCTCATTATTCCTCTCCTTTCTGTGTTCACTTATTCAGGAGGGCGAAATAGGATCTGGGTCCTGGCTGAGGGAGGGGAACGGTGGGGGAGGGGAAAGGGGAGGGGGTATAGGGGAGCCCCGGGGACCAGCGGACCAGAGGCTAAATGAATGCATTTACCCGGCTGACCTCGCCACTGAAGACGACTCACTCCTAGAACTCGTCAGTCGGTGGTAGCTGTTAGTGCCAGCGAGACGTGCCAAACTATGTGCTCACTTACAGATCCACGGACTTTCGTACATAATTTTACTGTTATTCAACCGGAACCTTGGGCGAGAAGTAAGATGATGATTTTCATGACCCGAGTTCAGTTTTAGATCAGTTGATACTGGGAGATCGTTTTATCCAGTTCGATTACTTCTCTCTCTCTCTCTCTGCCGGACACAAGGGGAGTTTAACAAGAAGTATGAAGAGGGACCTTCTTTGCTTCATAGTATTAGGAAAATGTTTTCTTTTTGTTATAATTTTATCACATTTGTTTAAATGATCATTCTTTCGATGAAAAAGAGAATAAAAGCGACTGTTTTCTTCTTTAAACTGCTTGTTTCGCACCTCTTGTATCTGGCAAAGGGAGGTAATAGAGCTGGTCAAAACGGTCTCCTTAGAGCCTGTTCACACTATCGAGGCAAATATCAAATCCATTATATTATTTGTTCTTGACGGAACTTTTCAGTGTGTACTCAGGATTTTCTGATGACAGCGAAAATCGAACATTTTATAAAAGGGTTTGCCATGTGATATTGTTCAATTGGAAAGGGACTTTGTGGACGCCGACATATTCATGTAATATCTTCTGTTAATGTAATGGTCCTGACAGGATGCTTAAACATTAATTGAGTGCCTTTGTTGAGGATGTATTCTAACATATTGTTCAGTTCATGCGAAACCTAAGTCGGCCTTTGTGACTCATGTGTGGAGACACTTTAGACACGGGGGATCCTAATTGTTCAAATTAATGTCTTTGGATATGGACGCGTTTCAATAATGATTTTATTATTTCTGAGAGGCAAAGTGCTCAAATCAAGTTATAATTTATATTTTACTTTAATTAATTCTACGGGACTCTCTACGGGACTCTAGAGCCTAGAGTACTTCTCTGGATACTTTGCGTAGCTATAATTTGGCGCATGGAACATGCCATACAATGTATAGATCTAGATCTAGGTGTCGTGTTAATTGGTGGGGTTGATGGCCCAGTGGTTGAGCCCTCACTCGGGATCTAAAGTTCTGGGTTCGAATCCTGACGGATCTCGATATTTTTGTTATTGGAGACGCTAATTTACACACATTTCCTGACTTGATCCCAAACAATGAAAGATAGTATTGGTCTGATAAGATTTCCAGTCCTAGCAAGCAGCCTCATTGTATTACATATTATTATTTATTATATTGTATGCTGCGAACATATTATTATGTAGGTGTTTCCTTTGATTTTGTCTGTGTAACTGTGTGGGTAATAACAGATTCTAAAGCGCTTTTTGTACCGGAATAAACGCTCTATAAATGCTCTCTATGTAGTTCATCGAAAGAAGGAAGCCAATGTTGTGATTAGAAAACCAGTGACAAAAGCCTGTTTCCATCCATTGAGTTGTTGTTGATGTTTTGCCATGATTGTTTCTCACTCCCAGCCCTGTAGTCTGTCCAGGTCGTACATATCCACATCAGGCAGTAGCCCGCCAGTCTTCTCCCCTCACCACGACGTAAGTGCTCACTGATAACCTTCATCCTAACTCTAACAGTCTAACCCTAACCCTAACCCAACCTACTTACTAACCGACCGCAGTGCCTAATCTCTGTTCCAACCAGTCTCCCTTGTCGGAGCTCGCTTTGTGAAAAGGAAACCAAACGTAATAAATATGTCACTGCTTCTGCATATTAGGTAACAACATTGACATCTTGCTGATGCATAGGGAGAGCATTCCTAGATGTTGCCTTCAGTGTGATTTACATCAATGGCAAAAATGTCAGTCATCATATTTATTATTTGTATGATGCACCCCCCGAGAACATTACAATAGAGCGATTTTTTTTTAGTGAACTCAATTAAGTGATAGCCCTCGCTTCTTCCTCCACTCAGGCTTTTGTCCCTCCATCACTTACGCTACGGCCACCTGTCCCCCTCCTGCCATTAGATCTATTACTTTTTTTGCCTTCGCTTTCGAAAATTTCTTGCTTCTGAACTTTCATTAATGGAGTCTCCGAAAATTGTGCCCCCCTTGCAGCCGAGGGCACAATGTAGTCTATTTTTATTGACGAGATGCGCAAATAAAATTACATACGTGTTTACAAAGAGAAGCCTGCCAAATGCTGAGTGCAGAAATCGCACAGCTGCAGAGCGAAAACGGTCACTATTGAATTGATGGCCCATTTTTTTAATTTTGTAAATTAAATGTTTTTTTAACAATGGCTGTGATTTTTTATTTTTTTTTAATTCGTTGCTTTTTCGTTAACCTGCGAAAACAATTTGCCTATCAGTGTTTGTTTTATATTGTCCTGGGAGGGGCTTGTCACTATAAGCACTTTTGCCTTTTTTTTTTTTGTTTTGTTTTGCACGCTTATGTTGAACAAAACCAACTCGTGAACATTCACCGGTTACCCCGAACACCAAATCAAGGCTATGTACACGTTTTTGTTTTGTTTTGTTTTTGCCTAATGCACCTGCCTTGTTTATGGCTGCAACAACGGACTGTTTTAATGTTCACTTTCAGATATATTTCTGATTCCATTATGAGACAAGATTTAACCAGGGATGTCGTCGAATTGTTTCATTTACGCACTATGTGTTTTCAATAAGAGACAGCAGATGGAAAGGCTGGAGACAGCAGAGCTGCTTTTGTAGATATTAATGTATGGAGAATATAATTTATTGACATGTACCGGCACATCTGCCTAATTTAACAGGGATATGACGTATCCAGAGCGCCCTTGGCCGCTTTGAAATAGTAAATGAGTGTTCACTCGTAATTAATGTTGATACTTACCGTTAGATAGATATCATAATATTTTATGGTGAACACGATAGTGAAAACATTAAAGCGCTTTTAAGAAACACATTTTTCACCATGCTTACCTCTCTCCCACTTTTTGCATTATGATATTCAGACTGTGTTAAAAGACAATCGAATGCACCATTTTAGTCTCTATAAACTGTTTTTTTACTTGCTATGTCATAAGCGGGAGATCACGGCAGAAAAGAGAGATCACCCAGATTTCTCAGAACAGCGCTTGCAGGACAAAAGCAGCAAAGTTTGAGTTTTAAATTTGCATTCATTGTGCGTTCCATTGGGATAATACACTGTTTCAATGTACAGTGGAGTGCAAACGCTAACAAGCAGATTTTCCGCTGATTTCTACAGTGTGACGATGGTTTTATGGAAGAGCCCAACATGGTTCTGGACGATCTTCACATGGACCTGCTGGAGAAACATCATCAGGACAACATGCAGTTCATGGCCTCCATGTTGGCCAGGGTGAGTATTGTATGTGTGTGCGTCTGTGCGTGTGTGTGTGTGTGCGTGCGTGTGTGTGTGGATGTGCGTGTGTGTGTGTGCGTGTGTGTGTGTGCGTGTGTGTGTGTGTGTGTGTCTGTGTGTGTGTCTGTTTTTGTGTGTGTATGTGTGTGTGTGTGCATTGTGGGCGAGTGAATGTGTGAGATGAGAAGTAAATGAGTGGGCACATCTAGTAAAATATGACCTAGGTGGGCGAAACAGATTCATGTAAGTTCTTTTTCTTCTGTGTCCGCTTGCATATTTCAGATACATGCATCTACTTATGCACATATGCTTAATTATATAATTCAATTCAAAAAAGTGCTTTACTCCATATCTCATTTTTTAACTCACTCACTCACTCACTCATTCACTCACTCACTCACTCACTCACTCACTGACTCTCACTCACTCACTCACTCACTCACTCACTCACTCACTCACTCACTCACTCACTCACTCACTCACTTCCTTGATCAGTCACCCTTTCACTTACTCATTCACGTATTCGCTGTCTCAGGCTCCCACTCACTCACTCGCTCACATTTTTTATCTTTCACCGTTTGGGCCATCTTTAAACCTGCAAACAAAGACACCTGTAACACAAAATGCAGTATAAAAAATTTGGCAGTGTTTGAAATGTGTCTCTTAATGCACCTTCTGAAATGTAGATCTAATATTTTACTCTGTAGTTTGTCGATATTTTGCTTCAGGTGTCGGATGTAACAATAAATTTCTTCAAAATTTGAGTACTCTTGATTATCAATACGGGGAGGGGAATAAAGGGACTGGACATAGGATTGGTATTTGGTTCACTTGTAGTAGTTGTTGTCATGTCGGAGAGCCCGGGCGGGAAGGAGAAGTTGATGTGGTGTGTGTGTGTTGGAGGAAAGGGGGGGGGGCTTGCATGTAAAACCAAACTGGGGTGGAATTAATCTGACGATATGGTGGGCATTGTTCAGGCATAAGACGTGACCCCGCCGTGAAATCGTACGCCAAGACGTTTATCTTCCAATAATTCATTACGGCGGCCATCCGTCTCTCTCTCCCGCAGAGTGTGGCTTGGCGCGAAGAAGGTTAATTCTCCCGTGTTGTTCAACGGCAAATAGAACGATCAAGGCGAGGTGCCGGACCCCGTGCTGAGCCTCATTATTTACGGTGACAATCGCTATCCATCAGCTTAGCACAGGGATAAGGATGAGGGCTCTCTCTCTTTCAACTTTAACCCACACTGCGCGGGAAAAGGGAACGACACGGTGGGGAAGTTGTTTGCATAGCAATAACAAAATATAAACTGTGCGAAGGTTAAAACCTCGGGGTAATATGATCGGCTAGGCCCAGTCGTTCCCGCCTTTGATGTTTCCGATCCAAGTCGTTTTTTCGCCCTATGATTCAAAGTGTCTATTCCACTGGTCTCAAGGCGATTCGGTTACAACATGGCTATTCATACGGCGGTAGTGCGGTTTAAGACCTCGACCAGACCCTGTAGTGTGATGTTCCAAAGCTCAGCTCTTCAGTTCTCGTGCTGCTATTTTCGTCCCTCATTCTCTCACCCTTTCTCTCCTCTGTTCTCTTTGACCCTGTCTTTGTATCCAATATTTCTTTGTGTATGTAACCACAGCTATTTACTTTCTGGATGTTGACACCTCGACCTCAGTTCATCCGACACATTCCCCCCATCTCCAGTTTCCCATAATTTGCCTTCTTCATATCCCAATCTGTCAAGGAGTTAATGTTCTAACCCCCAGCAGAATCTGCCAGTGAGAGGTTACGGATCCCCTGCTAGCTAATGATTTTTGTTGTTGTTTCTCAACAGCAACAAAAGTAAACAGACAAACAACAACACAAAAAAAGTCCCATCGTTTTTCATCAAGTCTGTATCTGTCGTGAACAGAATTTGACATTCCCCATTCTTTTGCCGTTTCTCATGATTGGATACTTTGTAACTTGCATCTTATCGACATACAATACAGCATAGCTCGGGGGTTATGAAAACCCCGGAACAATCCAACATTTGTTACAGTGAGAACGCAAACATTGCTCTAGTCTATTCTGATCTCACTTTCCATGCTACCTCTCTCTCTCTCTCTCTCTCTCTCTGATACTGTCGCCCTATCTCAGGATCATCTTAATGTCTTCTCTGTTACTTTCTGACATAACTTTCTCTTGTCCTCTCTATTTCTTTCCATTTAAATATCTCCTTCAACATCTTTCCCTTGTAATTAATATTTTGATGTCATATTTTATGTTGCCGTCGCTCTGTTGCCATGTTGTCTATCACTTGTTCATATCAGCTGACCCCCATGTCTGAACTCGAGCGTACATGAGATTACGTGCACATCAGCTCATCCGTCGTAATTCGCCCTCACGTACTGGTCATCCTTCTCACGTCAGCTTTGAGGTCCGATCTCTTTAGGGCACGTCTGACCACGTCTTCAGCTTGGCGGACAGCCTGATTATGATAGCGCAGCAACAGATGCTGTATGAGGGAGAGAGAAAAGGTGGGGAGAGAAGAGGTGGGGGGGGGGGCAGAGGTCATCGAGCACATCTCGGATGTTGCACGTGATCGTGAGGTCCGCGAAGATAATTCAGCTGTATGAGATTATCACTTGATTGAACTGATTGTGTGAGCATCTGCTGGCCTCTTACTTTAGTATGATAGTACTTTGTGGATGGGACACCTCTAGAGAAAAAAAGAGATGAGATCTGATATTTGATAAACATTTACCAGTTCCAGAGAAGTAGATGCACATCCTATATGTAATCTCACAATGTTGCCAAAATTCCACGGACCATTTCTCTTAGTGATAGCATTATTATTCACCGTATAAATAACCATTTGGCCATGCTGAGGGAGCCGGGCATATTAGGGGAAATAATTTCTTCCGGCTCCGCCTACTGTCTGGGGAAAAGAAGATGGGGGTAAAGTATCGGAGGCATAGGGTACAAGAGTGGGTTCAAAGACCACCAAGGGAGGTAATTTTTTCGATCCCCATAGAGAGATAACCCTGTGTTCACCATGGGTGGCCAAACAGCCTCACAAAGTTCCATATGCACAGTGTTATCTCAGGGGGGAATCCTTCCACAGAGTATCTGGTGAACGTGCCGGAATTACGCTGAGAAAAGGCACTAGTTTACGCACCATATGCGCGAGAGAGTAGCACGTTTCCGCACCCTGTCATCAGGAACAGGGTGCCACCTTACTGATATATCGGGCAAAGTTGTCACTGACAGCCTGCATATTGCACCGCCACCGACAGTAATTATACTGCACTGACGCCTAGCCACAATTTGGTGCCTTCAAACCTCTAGTGTGACGTGACAAAGTTTGGTATAGAGTTTCGCTATAGTTTACTCTCCGTTCGATAGTGACTGTGCGAAAGTGTTTCATGTCTTTTGTTACCCCGACATCGTGTGAGAGCGACGGGTTGTCAATCCCCTGGTTGCATCTCTAATTTCCATTTTTTAAAGCAACCACATAGCTCTATAGGATTCTGTCCTAGCGTGCATTTATCTCCCTTGTTTCGCCACCCTTGGTTCAGAATATCATAAAACCTCAACAGGTGGAAGAGATTAGAATACTATTCTGGTGTTTTTATGCATTATTGTTTACGCCATCAATATCTGTGTCTTTTTATTATTATTATTATTATTATTATTATTGGTGCATCGGAACATCCTACTTTGTTTAAGTTTCAGACTCATAGATAATTAACTTCCGTTCCTGTTCAACATTTTTTTTTTTATTGAATAGAACTGACATTTAGAGGTGCGAAACAGATCAGACAACTGGACAGTGAAGATGTCACAACATCATTATTTTTATCCATCATTTTCATAAGACCATGCATGGTGGGTATTCGGTAGACATAATATGTCATGGGGCTGGAGGGGGGGGGTCAAACAATGCGTGGCTGTCAAACCGCCACTTTAACCCCACATGAAGACATCCAGTATTGACTTCTATTTTCCAATCCCAGGAATGTTTTAACCCTGTCTGTTCAAAGTGCAGCCTGAACCAAGTGAGGGTAAAAATGATTTTGCTTTTATACCCAATCATTCCTGACCTTTCGGGAACCGACTGTTGCTGGTGGTTGGTATTCTTTGCCTAGAGCGAATGTTGACACACTTGAAGATGAAGGAAAAGTGATGTTCTGGCTGTGATGAAAGCTACAGTCGCTGACATTTATTCAGGTTCAACATGAAGTACATCTCTCTCTTTCAGTAACCACGAAAGAAGTGCATCTGTATCTGTGGCTAACTCTGGCACTGCAGCCGCATGTAGTCATGTTGCGAGCTCGCAAGATCCAAAATAGCGCAAGCGGGTATAACAAAAAACGCGAGCTGACACTCTAGCTGGCCACGTGGTCAGACCCAGACGCACTGTGAAATAAAATGAGTTTGGCCTATAACATTATGCGTCTGCAGTGCGAGAGTTAGACACAGACGTACACAGATGCACTGTGGCTCCGACCTTAGTCCTTAACATGCAATGCAGGAAGTTGGCTTGCTGATCATTCTTTTTGTTCAATAATCACCGCAGGAGCGGGAGAGAACAGTAGTCTATAATAATATATCTGCCGCTACGACAGCATTGTAGGACACTTGTTTCAACTTTTTAAAGAAGTAAAGAGCCGTCATAACTATAGCCAGATAGTCTCCAGCAGAACACTCTGCATTGGGAGTATCTACCTTCAGTCAGTTACAGTCGGAGCATTGTTACTTTTATTTTGTGTGTATGTGTGGAACGGGAGAAGATGGAACAAGGGGTGAGTCTTGGGATTTTACAGAGCTTTTGATTTTCCTTTCTATTCAGATTCAAACTAACGTTAAGTTAATGAAGAAAAAAATGGCGTTTCAGATTCTCTATTATTATCAACACTCACATGGCTATTAGTAGAGACATGCGGGATAGCAGAGGAACGGGGAACCCCAATGTCAATTGAAACGTCATCGGCAGACATCTTAGTGGTAATACCGGATCGAGTTCGTGACAACTCGGTGCTAATAGAGTCCACCAATATTTTGGGAAATTCCATCGATCCATGAAAGTTTGCCTCAGTTTTTGGTTTGACCCTGTTGTGGTGGGTAGGAAATTTATGATGAAAACTCTTCGTTGTGAATGATAGACTCCTAGTCTTTTGGACCTAGATGCTCTCCAAATAATTATAGTAGTGAGTACTGTAAATAATTACGTAGGAAAACGACTGACGTATTTCCGGCCGGAATCCATGACTTTGACCTTGCCTCGGCTCCAAATCAGACCGGAAATGAGACAAAATCTTGTAAACAATAGCGCTTGGGTCTTCATTGTGATTATGTCGATGTGCTTGATAGCCAATAACTTATAAGTTTTCTGTGAAATTATTGTCCTACATCGTGACCAAGGATTCAAGCTCAAATCTTGTCCACAAGATGCAAGAGGTTTGACAATACGTGGTTCTAAGAAGCAGAAACTTGTTCTAGAGTGCGGAGAGTCTGAACATCGAGTTGGATCCAGATGGTATTTTGCAGTGTATGACATAGAAATGACGAAATTGACAGTACCAGTTCATGGCATACCCATACATTTCCTCATTCATACCAACTTGATGAGACAGATGACTTTAGCCAAATTGCAATGTTAAAATCAATTGACATTTTATCCTACTTTACCCAGTCGAGAGAGTGCGAGTGTCATAAGCTTGCCTCGCTTCTTGGTTGTACTTCCGGCGAGAAGTCGACTCGGTTATTTCCCGAAATATTGTGTTCTGCTATTAAGAAGAGACCATAGCAGAAAAGCTAAATCGCTCGCTGACTGCTTATGATTCAAAGCGCCGAAGAGAAACCAACATTCGTGACTGTATGCTTCATAGCCAACAGGACTAGATCTATAATTGTCTTCAGCTGATTTGTTGATATTGTATCTTTTCAATGAACCATAGACCGGGTGCGAAACAAGGATTTTCATTCTAATCTTATCCAAGATGAGTGTGGGTGTGTGTATTTTGTTTTGTTTTGTTCCGTTTTTCCCTGCTATTGGTTTCTCCATTTTCTTTGCTTTCTGTGGGAGGTGTGTGTGTTGGGGGGGGGGGGGGAGAGAGAGAAAGGGCTTTTTTTTTTCAAGACGGGGAGAAGAAGGGGGGGG
>JBCAUA010095551.1:0-5000 GCA_038406235.1 Peronia verruculata
GTAGTAGTAGTAGTAGTAGTAGTAGTAGTAGTAGTAGTAGTAGTAGTAATAGTAGTTGAAGTAATAGTAGTAGTAGTAGTAGTAGTAGTAGTAGTAGTAGTAGTAGTAGTAGTAGTAGTAGTAGTCGTTGACGTAATAGTAGTAGTAGTAGTAGTAGTAGTAGTAGTAGTAGTAGTAGAAGTAGTAGACGTAATAGTAGTAGTAGTAGTAGTAGAAGTAGTAGTAGTTGACGTAATAGTAGTAGTAGTAGTAGTAGTAGTAGTAGTAGTAGTAGTAGTAGTAGTAGTAATAGTAGTTGACGTAATAGTAGTAGTAGTAGTAGTAGTAGTAGTAGTAGTAGTAGTAGTAGTAGTAGTAGTAGTAGTAGTTGACGTAATAGTAGTAGTAGTAGTAGTAGTAGTAGTTGTAGTAGTAGTAGTAGTAGAAAAAGGAGAAGAAGAAGTAGTAGTGGGTTGTGTAGTAGTAGTAGTATTAGTAGTAGTAGAAGAAGACAAAGAAGAAGAGGAAGACGAAGAAGAAGAAGAAGAAAAGAATAGTGGCGGGGTTATGTGGCAGTTGTAGTACAAAAAGTAGTAGTAGTTGTAGAAGGAGAGGAAGAAAAAGAAGAAGAAGAAGCAGGAGAAGCAGGAAAAAAAAAGAACATACATTTTCTTTCTTGGGTGGTTCTGTTTTTCTACCAGTATAAGATGTCATATTCAGACTCCATCTGGACAACTGAGGTACATGTGTAAAACGCCGTGGTTCCCAACCTGTTTGCACTGGTGGACCCTAACACAAAATCTTGAAGCTCCCTGCTATCAGCAGTTCGAGTTACATTTTGTTATGTGTGATGGGAGAGAAAGAAATATAAAATAATAATAAAAAAAAAATAGATTAAGCAAGAATACTGTTCAGATTATATTTGCAAACTAATGACATATAATTACATTGAACAGTTGTAACATACTTTTTTTGTTTTGCACGGATGACAATAACAGATAAGAATAGGATAAGTTAAGATACGATTAGATGTCATAAGATGAGAATAGATAAAATAAGTTACGATTAGATGTGATAAGATAAGAATAGATAAGATGAACATAAAAAGGATAAGGTCAGATGTGAGAAGATGAGAAGAGATAAGACGGACTATGTTAGATGTGGTAAGATGAGAATAGATAAGATAAGTTTAGATTAAATGTGATAAGATAAGAATAGATCAAATAAGTTACGCTTAAATGCGATAAAGTGAGAAAAGATAAGATCAGACCGAATACGATTAGATATGAAAAGATAAGATTAGATAGATCAGATAAGATAAGATTAGATGTAATAACATAACATTAGATGTGATGAGATAGGAATAGACAGGATGAGGTGAGATGAGGTAAGATATGGCAACATAGTCTAACAAGATATCATAAAACTTAATATGTGTCCTCAAAGCAGCAAAATCCATTCAGTTGATGACACATACGATATAGAAGTATGTAAGAAGACACTTTCACATTTCAGGCAGATGGAATAACATAGACGCCGCCTATTTGGGCCTATAAGTGCAGCTAGACCCTAGAGTCTATTTGGGCCTATCGATGCACCTCTTTCTCTCTGTCTGTGCGTAAGAAAGTTATTGTATCGAGTTAGTTATGTAACGCGTCGGAAGGGGGGGGGGGGATCCCCTCCTCTCTCTCCCCTCCTCTCTCTTCCCTCCTCCCAAAAACTTCGAGCACACGCTCACATGGGCAAGCGAAGCCAATACAAAATTGTTTCGCCTTTACTATGTGGTGCAACTTTTTTATTTACCTATACTTCTTCATTGCAATACTAGACCCAGATAGACACTACGTAAAACATATCACCCACAGCACTAGAAGAAGGCGGACTGAATTTGTATTGCCTCAGCTTCAATTCTCGCTCCCCCCCCCCCCCCAGTTCACGCTTCCAAAGACAACCAAATCTCGTATGAACGTGTGGTGAGTTTCAATAGATCTATAGAGCGGAACTCAGGCACATGTGCAGAACGAAAATAATTATTTCGGTTTTATTTGTCACTTTCTGTTGTGCTGAATATTTTCTTCTTGTATTGTTCGGTTTTGAGACCTATAATTGCAGTTTGTTATTTTGAACTCTGTGTGTGTGTGTGTGCGTGTGTGTGTGTGTGAGTGTGTGCGTTTTCCCTATGACTTTCAATCGTAAGAAATAGGATTATCTCGGCTTTTAGAAGTTGCCAACTGTTTTCTCAGAGAGTTTTTTGGTAGAAAATTTGAGTTTGGAAATTGTGCCCAGACAGCGGCACTCAGCCTACTCTTTCATCGATTTTGAACTGCCAAGGGTTCTTCAACGTGCCTAACCTTCACACGAAACCTCTGAAATATATTCGCTCTTATCCAAGAAGGCTAGACATCGGGCTTCCCTACCCATAGGAAGCCAGGGGACCGTTGAGTCAGTGAAAAAATGCGGATTTTCGATCTCCGTGTCCTGTCATCCAGCGAAGCAGAACCCACAAGTCGATCCAGGCCTGTTTTCCCCATGAGCAGACGCCATACCCATTGAGCCACTGCACTCCCTGAACTCTGTTGCTCTGTGTGTTTTGCGTTATATAGCGGGAAAAATTGGAGTGAAGGCAATCTGCAGTAGAAGTGGGAGCAAGGGGCTACTCTGGTTCAACAGTGTATTTAATTTTTCTACTGAAGAAGCTCACTCTAAATGGCCGGCATATTAGAAGTGCCCTACTTGAACCAGCAGCTATAGCAGAGAATTCTTCCTGTTGGATCTGGTGCAAAAGGAACGACGTGCCCCCTACACCACATGATGCCACACAGTAGATTTAAATAGAACAGGTCATGCCATAAACAAAACGGTGGCACGCGTAGCATAGCGGTTTCAGTACTGAACCGAAAACCAAACGGCGCAGGTTCAAATCCCACCAGGAGTCCCTGAGTGAAAAAAAGAAAGAAAAGGTGGGTGACGGACATCGGGAGTCATGACCCCGCTGTGGCCGGGGTTCTAGAAGATGTCAGGAATTTAAAGGCCGAAACATCTGATGAAAGAATCCACTCTTCCTCTGAAGACCGTCACCTGTCTCTCTCCACCCGAGGAGTTTTCCTACCTCTATTGCATCTATTTGGCCGCGTTCTTTTTTTTTTTTTTATATAGCGAGCTCTGTTATTCTATATTGGATAGTTTTGTAATGTTTAACAGCACAGTAGCTTTTATTTTGTCGTATTTCCTTTCGTTTTATGCTCTACGAGATCTATTTCATTTGAAACCATTTCATCTTTTTCGTTTGATTTAACTTCTTTGTATTGTATCTTAATTAATTTCTTATTCGATTCATTCAATTTTTTAAAATTAGCTTTTATTTCATGATACTTTTTTTTTTTTTATATCTAACGTATTTCATTTTTTTTATCTTATATGTTCTTATTTATTTTTTTTTTTCCATTTCATCTTGTTTTGTTTCAGTTAATGCTGTTTTCTTTCATTCGATCTTTATTTCATCGGAATATCTATGTATATTGGTCTATTTTTATTTATTTACCTGTTTATTATCTATGTTTCATGTATTCATGTATTTTTGTACGTTTTGTTCATGAACTTATTTTTTATTCGTGCGTTTATCCACTTATATATTCATTTATGTAATTTTGTATGTATCTCTTTATTTTTTATTTTATTTATTGACTTAACTGTGTCGCAGCCAGTCGAAATGAGACGTAAGTGGCTGGGCTAGAACCGAGAAATCGGGCTTTGAATGTGGGGAGGGGCGGTTAGACATGAATTTTTTAAATTTTTTTTTTTTTTTTGGTTATTATTGTTGCAGAAATCTAACGTATATTCATTCTAAATAGGGCAGTATCGGTCTTACCATCGATTCATAATTTTTTTTTTTTGTTTTTGAAAATTTATTTCTGTTTTTTTTGTGAGGTAGATATGTAGATTTATGCGTTAGATCGTTCGCTTTTTAACTTTTTTGTCCACCACCTGGAAGGGTATAAAAATAAGCCTTCACATGATACCAAAAACCCCATATGGTGAAAAAATCGACATAAGGCTCATTTTGACTGGCTGCGAGACATTTGGTGAGCTCGGCTCTCTGTTTCTCTACCTCAATTTTCTACATTTTGAGAAAATTAATGTTGTCTTTAGCAAGTATTTCTTGTACATAGGAGATAGAACAAAATTGTCAAAATCTACCTATTTGCGCAAATAATCGGTGTAATGACCACGGTATATGGTAGATTTACTATCCCTTTTTCACATAACATATCTCCAAATCACCCAAAATGGACATAGGACAACAAATAACTGAGCTCCTGATTTGTCGGTGCGGCTATTTCTCTGTCTCTTTCTGTAGCTGACGTGTTGCTTGGCTCTCAATGTTTGCTCGGTGTGAGGTATTAAGAATCAAAACAGTAAATCTGTCTGTTCTTCGCTTGAACTCTCACTGTTTTTCCCCTCTCATCTTGTTTAACCACGAACTTCAGCACATTCTAACCAGGTCTTTGCTTTCTTTTTGAAGTGTGTGTGTGTGTGTGTGTGATTGTAATTGTGTGTGTGTGTATGATTGTGATTGTGTATGATTGTAATTGTGTGTGTGTGAGTCTGATTGTGTGAGTGCGATTGTGTGTTAGTGTGATTGTGTGTGTCTGATTGTGACTGTGTGTGTGTGTGATTGTGATTGTGTGTGTGTGAGTGTGATTGTGTGTGTGCGAGTGTGATCGTGTGTGTGTGTGTGTGTGTGTGTGTGTGTGTGTGTGTGTCTGTGATTCTGTGTGACGTTGAAACTTCATCTTGGAATTTGAGGTCTCTCAGTACGTTAGAGTCACGAAATAGTAAAAGGAGGGAAAAAGAACAGCAGCAACAACAACAACAACGAAAAGAAACAGAAAAAAGAAAGAGAGCGTGATGAAACAAAACAAAAAATGAATAAAAAAGTTAGATGAAGAAAAGTGAACACCGAACGAAATAGAAAGAAGTAGATAAAGACGGAAAGAAAAGAAAAGTGGCAAAAAATACGT
>JBCAUA010095562.1:0-10391 GCA_038406235.1 Peronia verruculata
GATAGATAGATAGATAGATAGATAGATAGATAGATAGATAGATAGATAGATAGATAGATAGATAGATGGAGTGACAGTCTCAACTATTGACTGATTAAGTAATTGATTGTTTGAGTGGTTGATTGATTAATTGATTGATCGATCGATTGATTGATTGATTGATTGATTAGCAATAAACCTACGAATTGTCGACGACCAGGGTAGGTGTCCACACGGAATCTTCCAGAAACTGGAGGATTGGTATGCCCGCATAGCTAGCGGTAGTCCAGCTCAAACGGGAATCAGACCATCTCTGGAAAAGCAATAACAGTAATTTCAACATGTCTTAGAAGGTAGCAAGAAATATTATTACAAAATGTTATCTTACTACTGTTCTTACTGGTTTCTGTCTAAATTCCAGCGTGTACCAAGATTTAAAAAAAAAAAAAAACAAAGTTACATACGTGGTTTTATGTTGTCACCAGCAGAATGCCTTACGATTGCAAATACAAAACTTGCACCCAGTACATAATCAACTAGAAGAGAACCTACAGTTATAAACAAAGCCCTCCGACTTAAAAGTACACAGCAAGCGTGCACACGAAGAAAACGTATTTTGAACGCGTCATACTATCGAACATACGATTCAGATTTAGCACCTTTTACGGCGTTATTATTCAATTGTTATCGAATTTCTAAAATAACGTCTAAAATAATTAGCTTTTTTCGGGTTTATGTAATAGAAACACAGATCCATATGCAACAATGCTGTGTGCTAAAATTCATATGGATACATTCAGCAGTTTTCGAGTTCATAAGCCTTTTATGGGCTTTGTTACATATGTATAGTATAGAAGATTAAATTATTCCGAGAAATATGGGTATTTCTTGCAGGTAGGAACTTATCATAGTTACAGAAGTTCATTTCTGGCTACCAGCGATAAGCTTATCAAGTTGTAGTGATGTCTCTAGAGTCTGCCTTGTTCTCGTGTTTTGTTATATTTTCACCCATGCCTGTGACCGTATATTTGCCTGTATGCTTTGTCTCATACTGTGACAAAAATTCCTCTTGAGGTCAAAAACATGAAATGTATCTTATCTTATCCATCTTATCTAATCCTACCTGATCTGAACGAAAGAAAATTCTTTTGCCCGTTTCACTAACTGACAATGTGGTGTAAAAATTTAAGAAAAAAAAAATCATGTCATTCATTTAGATTAACCGTGTCGGTGTCCTGACAGACAACTAGTTCTGCCATAGGAGAAATAAATACACTGTACTTGATGCCAGGAAATCGCTTATCGTTAGAAAATCGTGCCATGCGCAGGAATGTTTATGGAAGTCGTAAATCAAACTGTTGCAGAAATATGGTATATCTAACTATTTCAGAATAACCACATTTTTTAAAATTCAAATAATGATCGAGATTTCATCGTCAATAGGAACAAAATAATAATAATAATAATATCTGAGCATTCGTTTGGGAAGGAAGAGCAAAAAGCTGAAAGAGGCAAACTTTTTAGAGCTGAAGCAAATCGCATCAGTAGCCCAAAGCTTTGGCACTTTGACAATCGTTGGGTGAAGAAAAACAACTTCTAGAGCGATATTGTCGGTAATTATTACTAAGACCTACAGTCATCCCAGGAACAAGTTGCACAAGATGACAAGCTGAACCTGTCTGAGGATCAAACGTTCAACTGAACTGATTCCCAAAGAAGAGACCATACATCTGAGAAAAATATTAAGTCAACTAAGTTGAACGTGTTTAACGAGGCCTAGAGCATTGTAGGGGACATGCTTTGTTTTCTGTCAAGGTCTTTGTGACTGTCATTGCGATTTTCTGATGAGCCACCTTGACCGTCAACTCCATCACATCCCTTCGTCAAGTACAGGAGATATATGACAAACACTGTGAAGAAGGAAACAGCACTTTATTCTTGTTATCTGGACAAATTCACACCCACTGAAAGTGTTTACTTTTACTCTGTTATATGTTGTTGTTGTTTTTTTTTTCCACATGTTCTAAATAACAGGCAAGGGTGACTCCTTCCTTCTGTGCAATGCTGGTATAGTACTTCTTGTAATAGGCACTAAGTAACAATACTACAACTAATAATAATAACTTATCTGTCTGAAAAAAGTGCCTCATTCTAGACTGAAAGATCGACAATCCTGCATAAAAGAATAAATCGTTGTGCCTGAAGATTGCCTAAGTCAATTTTGGCCATTTTGAGACAACGGAAACAGTTTGATTGAAGTAAAAAAAAAAAAAATTGCTAACAATATATGCAATGTAGTAAACTACTCAAAAGTCAGCTATGGTCTGAACTCAGTTCGGTCTAAAAGTGCCATAGGCAGTGATATTCCGAACTTGACAAAATGGCAACTGTCGATAGAAAGAGACCACTAAGGGAAGGAAATCTGATTTAATCATTACGGTAACGGTCAATCACCTCTAAGGCTTATCTCCCTGGCTATAGAGATAAGTGTCTTATATTTTGTGCTTCATTTTATAAACGGTAGAAAAAAAAAGGTCTATATTTTATCATTTAAAAACAAAACTTTTTAACACAAAATTGTAATAGCTGCTTTTGAATTACTTCCCAAAAGTTAAACGCCTGATGTTTCCTTGAAAATCTTTACATTTGAGCCCTTGGTTTTCAAAAGCAATCCAAAAGTAAGCGTTGAATATTTCATGTCCATGAGAAGTCTGTATGAGACAACTAAATTCATTAGGTTTCGGCAGTAAAATGACATTAAAATGTTACTCAAAGATTAACGAAAGATTCAGCAAAAGTAAAATAAATGTTACTTTCACAAAACAGGAAAGCAATGCGTCCAGATTAAGTGTCCATCAAATCTCGTAAGGTTTAATCAACAAACAAAACTTAGCAGTTAGTCGTTGTACAAAAAGTAGTGAACGAGAAAAAAAAAATGGTTACGGCAGGTATTTGAGAAAGGAAAAATACTAAGTAAGTTCTGAATGAATCAGTCAATTTCAAACAAATCGATTGCGTGTTTGCATATTAATCAAAGATTAAGTGAAAAGAATATGTAGCTAATTCAAATTTTATTCCCATGAGGAAGCGAATTATCAATAAATCTACAGAAAACTCTATTTACAACTGACTTCGAAGTAGTATAATAAAAACATGCGATTTCTAGAAATTCTTTACATTATTTTGTGAATCAGGTACACAGATTTTAATGCTCTAGGGATGTTGCGTGCCTAAGCACTTTCTGTAAAAAGGTAGCTGATCAACAAAACTTCCTTTGAAGATAAATGTGCCGGCATCAAAGTAAGGAGTAAATTCTAGTTGCTATGTGTGGTGAGAGTGGAAAGATTGTATAGACCTTATAGGACAACAGCAGCTTTACAAAGGCAGAGAGAAAGAGGAGGATGACAGCTGATGTCGTCCTGGGGTGGTTGGGGTGAGGCAGTGCGGAACTTGCTAACGGGATGATGCAGGGCACCTGAAGATGACGTTGTTTTGAGATGTGAGATTGTCATACTCACCAACGACCACCATCCAGACAGTGCAAACTGTTGGTTTTTGATGTCCTAGAATGAAAGGAAAAATGACAAAGGTAATACAAAGTTTATTTAATCCTGAGAACAGTTGATGGAATAACAAAGAAAGGAAAACTATTTGATTTTTTTTCTCTTAGTGCTTAGCTTTTCTACGCACAGACGTTCAAATTATCAGCCCACTTGTTTGAAATTGTATATATGTATAACATTCATTTATAACTTTAATTTATATATAAAGAGAATTTTAATCTCTGTGATTTGCCAAAAACGTTAATTGTTTAAACTCAGTGTAGAACACATACATGAACACATAAGCATACAGATTTGTTTTTTCCTCAAATTATAAACAAAAATCTCTTCTCTTGAAATGATCCTGGCATGATATTAAAATAGCAACAACAACAACAATAACAAATTTCGTCCATTTTTTTTTTTTTTTTTAAATATTGATTTGCTCTTTGGTAAACCTTTAATAGCCTGACATGCTTTCCAAGAATCTGAGAATTATGTAGTTTCTCACTGGATCTGGTGGGATAGTCACAGATTGTAAAGCCCTTAGGTCCTGTATTGCACCGAGGGAGGAGGGGGGGGGAGCAATCTACTTTAAATGTTATATAAAAATTGTATAATATGTTACCGTTTACTCTCATTTAATGAAATATTTTTTTATCTAAGATACATGGAAGCTTAAAAGTATGCAATGTTGGATCACTGTTTGTTCTGGTAATGGAGACTTACAAGACATAAAATGAAGAGAAAAATAAAATTTCTTCGCCCTTATAAGAAAATGAAATCCTGGAATGAAAAATAGTCACATTTTTGAGAGGTACTCCTACTTAAAGAGATAACATACATGTGAATGACATTTCCGTACAGATAAGATCACTGACTTTGGTGCCTTGAGAAGAATGAAGTAAAAACAACATTTCCCCCATATGATGCCTTCTATGGGCTTATAGCATTTACGCCATGTTCTTACAGACTAGTAGTGAAACAAAAAAAAAGTACAACATGAAAAGGTCATAGGTCATGTGTCCGCATAATGTCTTAGAGTAGTAAATGTGGAACTACAAAACTGACAATTTCTTTGATTAATAGAGTCTGGGACTGACCTGCTGAACTTACAATTTCTTTAATAGAGAGAGGCTGGGAGGCAAGGCTTATGATAACGCCATGATATAGGCTAGCCCTATTGAACTTACTAGTTTCTAAATCGCTGATACAGTCATTTATATTTCTTTAATTCGGGTGGGCTTAAAAGGAAGGCTTATAGTAGGAATACAGAAGTAATAAGCGTCTATTTCTTTAATAGAGGTAGACTGGAAGGAAAGGCTTGTCATAGCAATACTGGCCTAGAAAACTTACTTTTTGTGTGTTACGGTATATTTATAGGAAAGGCTTATGATAGTGATACAGGCCTGGTAGCCGGAACGTATCGTTTCTTTGGCAGAGGTTGACTGAAAGGAGAGGCTTCATTGGAGTGATACAGACCTAGTTAACTTACCATTTTTGTGATAGACGTTGGCTGGAAGGAGAGGCTGATGATGGTGATGGCATCGGGGCGGACTGGGACACTGTAGTTGCTTAGCAGATCATTTCTTAACCGGGCCTCGGCTGCGGTAGAAAACGGCTCCGACGGCCCTGGTAAAAGGGCTGGTGATGGGGAATAAAGAAACCATTTAATAACAAATGTCTCAAAATGACTTTTTACTATTTGAAGTAACTATTCAGTACAATGTTTGATTCTCAGTACGGCTTCAGTGTTATTTGGCATAATTTTGAAACCCATTTCTGCGGTGAAAAGAAGTTTGTGAGGACAGAGCGCTGATACTGTTTGTTTGTTCGTTCGTTTGTTTGTTTGTTTGTTTGTTTGCTTGTTTGTTTATTTGTTTGTGTTGGGGTTTAACGGCACATCGGCGCGGTAACGGCTATGCTGTGCCTAAGACGGTGAGTACATTTACACGGTAATATCGGACAATACGTTTATGACGCATAAAAAGGTATCAAATACGTATAAACATTTGGGTTATCAAAAAAAAAAAAAAATGTATAACAAGACTAAAAGACTGATGTAAATAGTTTGGCGCCGTCTATTTGGGCCAGCTGGCCCAACTAGGCCCGAGAGTCTATTTGGGTCTATTGATGCGTCTCTCTCTCTCTCTCTCTCTCTCAGTCAGTGCTTAAGAAAGTTATTGTATCCAGTTATGTAACGTGATGGAGGGGGGGGGTGTGCCCCCCAACCCCCCAATCCCCTCCTCACAAAAACTGCGAACAGACGCTTCCATGTGAGAGCCAATACAAAATTGTTTCGCCTTTACCTTGTGGTGCAACTTTTATATTTGCCTATGCTTCCTCATTGCAATACTAGGCCCAGATAGACACTCCGAAACAGTTTTGCATCGTCCCGCGGGGGTCGTCGCATTCCTACCAAGGTGTTCGTTATATCGTGATGTTCTAAAGGCTTCGGTGTTATCCGGTATGTGTGACTATCGACGTCCTCTGTCAAAAATAATCATTATCAAACTATCCAAAGTAGTGAATACTGTTTTTAACCAGCCCTACGACTTTCCCTCACCAGAAAAGGGATTTAAACAAGTAGAGTAATGTGAGTGGGAAAGGGTTTAAGATTGGGGCAGTGGATCAGTTTCACGCTCTTTGCTTGAAATCTTGATCATAAAATATTCCAAAGAATTTATGGTGTGCGACATATTATTTTATCCTTTTTCCTTGGTTTGCTTATTGTCATTGTTGCTGTAATCAGTCTTTCGAATAGTAAGAAGAAATAAACGGTATATTTTTCGCCTTTGAACTCCTTGTTTAACTCTATTTGTTCTACCTCTGGCAAAGGGAAATAGTAGGCTGAAAATCAAATTGAGAAGGGCAATAAACTATAAAAAAAAAATAATAATAATAACAATTAGGTTATAAATGATGATAAACCGTAGAAATGATCAAATACATTACAAGTTGTTCTTGAAAAATAGATGGTAAATGAAAATAAATCATAAAAAATTACCATAGACGAGAGCGAAAATAACAAATTCCCTGTTATAGGAAGAAATGAAAGTGGGCTATTACATAGATACGGAGATAGTCAGTTAGACCTTTGCCACACCACAGTCACAGTTATAATGAGGAACTCTGTTGCTTTTCAGTATTTATGAAGCCATCAAGTCTTAAGAAGATCTCAGGTTAAAGTGTATACCAAGCTTGGTTAGATGTATAGACAGCAGGACGGTGGCCATGGAAAGAAGTACGGAGTAGAAATTTGAAATTATAAGTTTGATAATTTCCCCTTACAGCTTTGTTCCCGCCTCCTCTTCATACGTGAACTGCCATGAGTTTTTAAATATTTAAACTGCATTACGTTAACATGGGACCTCCGAAGTGTATTCACCGTTGCCCAGCAAGGCTAGACGTCGGGGTCGCGACCCAAGAAGCTAGGGAACCATTGAGTCATTGAAAACGTTGTAAGGTCTCATCTACTCCATCTGTCGGCAGGACTAGAACCAACAACATTTTACAGAAAGGCAGATGACGGATCCCTGGGTCACTGGGTGATTTGAATATATATAGTCATAGTGACTTATGTCCGTAAGTTTGTGTGGGTGCATGAATGCATGTTTTGGTGGAATCTAATTGTGGAGCTTTTGGCTGTCAGCCTTCTTATGCTCTTTGCTATGCACATAAGACACAAAAAAGAAATTAAAAAAAAAAAAAACACTCGTTCTTCAAAGAAACATAAAAGTATTAACAAACAAATAATGAATGACCTCTAGAACACACAAAAGGTAGTAAGAGTTTTGAGTACTAGCAGAATGAAAGAAGAATTAACAAGAAAAACAAAAAGGGATTTGAAGAACTTAAAAAAGATGACTTTAAACCACTCCCTCCCTTCCTGAACACATAAAAAAAAAGGTGAGTTGAAACAACAGGAAATGCTGATTTGAAGACAAAAGAAAAGGATGAGATGAAGTGAACAAAAGGATGACTTGCTGTCAAGACTTACAAAGTGGAGACGTGGGGACATTAGATGCTTCACAAAGTCGAAGCTGCCACAGAATCAAACACAACATCACGAAAGCCATTTCACTCTGAAATCTACCGCTTTACACCTGGTATTTTCCAATGTCAGAATTTACCCAATCAGCTGTAGTATGACTAATGTTTCACTGAGCTAGCAAAAAGTAGTAAAGCTAATAATTTATCTTTAGACTGACTGACAGAAGCCCTTAGCCGTTGGAGGAGCAATGAAGACACTAGTGTACCGTCACCGCTCCTATCTACAGTTAATATGTGTTGTCTCTACAGTTCTGTGCTCAAATTTGTACTCGCACGTTTTATCGAGATAACTCTCCCATATTCTTTGACATCCTCGTAAATTCCGTTTCTAACTCTGAAAGTCAACAAAGTCTATAAATAGTAGCAAATTCAATATTTTAATGTTCAACTCCACAAATAACGGCTGCTACACATGAGATATCTTTCTGTAGAGGATCAATCAGGGTGCAGTTGATGAGTGATTTCAGTTATATTAAATAATATTTAACTTAAATTGGCGGATAGGCCTGTTCGTTATTGGAGACGTGTGTTTGTTTGTTTGTGTTGGCGTTTAACCACACATCAGGACGATCTCGGCTATATTGTGCCAAACACAGTAAGGCATTGAGACGCAATCGACTACCTGATTGCTGTAATAATTGTATTTCCAGTTATAAGAAGTCGGTTTCCTCAAAAAAACACTCTGCAGTTACTAAACTCTTTCCCTTTTTAACTTGTTTAGTCCTTGGTCATTTTCAGTATCAAACTTCCTAGAGAACATCTTACAAATTTATGACATTTATAAGTTTTAAGATCATGAAATAGTGGGTTCAGTACAATGTATGCCAACTTTTTAAACACTATGTTCCTTCTATAACTATCCATTCCTACCCCGATTCAGTCAAGACCACTGATACAAATGTAAATAAAACCTCTGTCTGACTGTAACATGTTAAATAATTTAGTAGCAAGATGATGTTATCATGGATACGGCCGAGTACTGGACCTCATTCACAAGGGATTGCCTGGAGATTAATTCTCATTGAACCAATACCGATTTTTGTATTGGCATTTCCATAAACTTATTGATAAAGTGAGAATCAATACCAGTCGCTACAAAATATTCTTTTCACTATGTATGTCATGGAGAATTTCGTACTGGGCCATCACCCAAAGAGCACTAACTCAACAGTTTTCAAGAGTCGGTTCTTTTGTTACATTCCGTCAATTGTCACCGTGTTAGATATTCTCACCGTGGTAGGCACAATATAGCCGTTATCGTGCTGATGTGCCGTTAAACCCCAACACAAACAAACAAACATTCCATCAAAAGATTATGCGTATCACATTTGTAATGGACCACAAACCAATGGCTCTGTAAAGCCTACATAGAGAGAGAAAGAGAGAGAGAGAGAGAGAGAGAGAAAGAGAGGAGAGAGAGAGAAAGAGAGGAGAGAGAGAGATTACACTCAATAAATGTCAGTTAGGTATATATAAAGGGATTAGCTGATGGCAAAAACTTGCCGATCATAGTTTGTACTGGAGTTTTTAAATAAGAGAAGACAGTGAAGTAACATGGCCCCAATATTATATCAGCCCAAGGCAGAAATTGTTATTTTTTAAAACTTAAATACAATACATTGTCATGAAAACTGTAATATACCAGTGCTTTTATTTTCGGAAACTGCTACATCTAATTCACCTGCTTCTTTATTTTTCCTTTTTTGTTTTTCGATGCTACTTTATCTTTGTTTTCCATATGTGCCTGATCAGACATCTTTATTCGATCATTATATTTGATTTTCAATTTATAACTGAAATGCATTAAATATGTATTAGATCTTATCAACTTTTCCTTTTGAGGACTTAATGAAATTGACTATCTTATCTTATCTTATCTTATTTTATCTTAGATCTATTCTATGAAACTTTTTACCCGATAGAGTTTCTTAATTGTCCTTCGTTTGTATTAAAATTAGACATATTTATTTAGATTACCTATACACTGTTGTAATTATCTAAAGCATGAACTTCAGTCTCATAGCCAGAAACTGCAGATGTAGAATAGCATGAAAGTGATGAGAAAATTATCCATTTGTACCCTGGCCTTGTTCATTCATTAACTTCTTCTTATTCACTTTCATATCTGGTCCACTTTCTGTTACGAAATATCTGTTTAACCACACCCACTGGCAAACAATGTCAGTGCTCTCGTTAGGCTGTCAAACTATAATTTGAAGTTGTGTTGTTACAGAATGATGTCCTGTCGTTCAAATTTACACTTGCTGATTATAATTGTCTCCTCAATTGTTTCTTTGCTGTGGACACAAGTCTTAATTGCATAACATCCAGCCATCTCTTCTTACTCTTCGGCTTTATTGGCAAACATATCGGCTGGTCCCCTGCTGTCTTCGACCTTTGTCCTAATCTATGGCCTAATATGTCGAAAGAAAAGTGAAGGCAAATGATATCAGCTGTGCACTTTAATACTGAGTTTTGACAAGTAACTTTTTTAAATTAAACTGGACTTTAAAAATACATTTATAACTTCATTGCTTCAATGTATGACCAGAGGGGCTCTCTGGTATGACCCTAGATATTTTGACTAAGAATCCCAAAGTAAGAACCAATGTGTCAGTATTGCAAAGCTTTGTCCAAACTAAATTTCATTGCAGATACTTAACTCACTCGGTCTGTTTCCTACAATTCACTTGGTGGTTACTGTAATGGAAACACTCGAAGTTATTCCTGTTCTTACTGGTGTTGTTGCTGTTGTTGTTGTTGTTGTTGTTGTTGTTGTTGTTGTTGTTGTTGTTGTTGTTGTTGTTGTTGTTGTTG
>JBCAUA010095573.1:0-10391 GCA_038406235.1 Peronia verruculata
ACGCTGGCCAATCTAGTGATGGGATTTGTCCTGATTATTTTCCCCTTTGTCAATCACATGGCGGCATACGCTGTCTGCCTGGTCGTGGACGGTCTTGCCTTTGGCATAGTGCTGGGCCTGCTTATCATTGTGTTGACAGATCTGATTGGTGTGGAGTCACTGGGGAATGGGCTGGGCTACCTCATGCTCTCTAATGGCCTGGGAACCTTCGTAGGACCTCCTATGGCAGGTAGGTAGATCTCCAACTTCGGTGCCATGCTGGTCACAAAACCTTGAAATAACCATATTAAATCATGCTGAAAAAAAATGGCAATTTAGGTCTAATTGCCCAAGAGTATTTTTACTGCCATTTTGTTAGTGATTGGGAAACTAAATAAAATGCGAAGGATAGTGAACAAGTGTTTAAGCAGGTGAGCCTCTGGGCACTTCTAGGGTCAAACAGATTTATTGCCATCAGTCCTGTTTAAGGAGAGAATTATTTCAAATATTTGTCCATGATCGGCATCATCTGAGTATTCTGCCTCAGTGGTCAAAATGCTGTACAAAGATAATCTCATTCAACAGTTGTGTGGTTTTAAATTGGATTATTAGTCAACCTACTTTATATCTAAAGGCTTTGAAGGCTTCTTGACGGTGTACTGACCTGGGGCAGCGATTAGTTACGCTACCTGTGCACCTGGCAGAAATCTTACTGCGCGTCAAAAATCTAGCACAACATTCTGTTATTGCTATATTTCTGGTATATTTATGCATCCACTGGTACAAAAATTTGGCAGTGAGTTTCAGTTTTGCATATATTTTCCATACTTATAATTTTTGTTTTGCTTAAGAGAAAATTATGACTTGTAATTTGAGGTGAAAGAGACCAGAATTTTTCAAAAAATTTTCATTGTAAAATTTAAAGTAAAACCACTCAATAAATCCCCTTCATTTTTGTCATGAATATATTACACACACATCTATATATATTGCCCACTTCAGTTTTATCTGGTTCTATGAAGCGTTAGATATTGTATGAGTTTTAAAGTTTGTCATTCTTTCCCCAAGCATTTCCGAGTGTTGATCAACAGTATTCTATTCGATTTGGAATTATTCTCACCTATTTGGAACAATTTCATTTATATGACGACTTGTTTCCATAAAGTGGCACGTCCGGGTACATGACAGAGCATCATTATTAGATTTTTTTTTTATGCATGGATTGATAATTAAAATCCAAGTTACTGGAATTTGGAAAACGCAGTGATGCCTATATTTTGACAGATACATAAAAGGACAATTAAAAATATTGAAGTGATCAGTTTCTGTGCTGCCATAACAGTTTATTTGCAGTTTTCGCTTGTAACATTTTGACCACATGTATTGAGAATGTGTACCCACTATATCTTTGTGAATGACAATACCAAAATGGAGGCTGATGTCAGTTTTAAAGGCATAGTAAGCAAATGTTTTGTCCTTTTAGACATTCTGTGATCTGTCACCAGAAACACAGCAGTCTTTCACGCCTGTGGTCTGTCACTATGTAAGTTTTGGATAGATAGAACTCTATTAGAGCGAATTATTTATCAGTCGATATAAAACATATCTGTTTACGTGCACTTGTGTGTTTGTATGATTTCATCTTTAAATGGCATGCTATATAAAATAGATATCTTCATCACCTAAAAAATCTGTAGCTGAAACACCCTATATATACATAGTAAGTGGCGGAAAGAAAATCAAATGACAGGATCTATCATAGTAAAATCACAATATCTCAGGCAAAACGTCATAGAACCACTTCAAACTTTCACAATGCGAAGGCTGGGTTGTGTCTTCACCTTATAGTCAAATTATAGTCAAATCAATTATTTGTCTAAAGAATGCAAGGATAACTGTCCTTATTCATGACGTAGTTTTGTTTTAATAATTTTTTTTTTTATGTATGTACAAGTTTAAAACAACACGCTGACTTTAGGCTCTGCCTACGGAGCTTAGAATGCTACTGCTGCAATGAGATTTGCACACAATATGGTCAATATGTAGACTGAAGCTTGCTTTGGTAGAATTTCACTGTCTTTACTGACATACAAAGATCGGGAGTGGGCTATAAAGTTATGCAATCTTTCTTATTATATGGCCACCCCTGGTAGGGAAATCCCCTTCCAGGCAGGTGCTGACCCCGCTGACCCCATGATTTATTATACCCCAGTGGCCAGTGTTTGCAGTAAACTAAGTGCTCCGCTCTCACATAGTCTTGATTAGGCTGTGTAAGAAGCATTCACAGATTTTGACTACGGGCCTATTTTTGTGTAATCCTATGTCGGCTCTAGCATTTCTTCTAAGTTTTCTACATCTAGCCACCTCTTATATATTTACTGTGTGCAGGTAATGACTTGTCACATTGGAAATAACATCTGTAATACTAACATTATTAGCAACTTTTCAAAAAATGTCTTAATGTTATTTGTGTCGGTAAAACACCAGACAGTGTTCTCTCAGAAATGAATGCTGGAAGAAAACTGGATTCTGGATATGGATGAACTTTTTCTGTATGAATTTAAAATAGCTTACAATAAAAAAATAACTAAAACAGTGTGGCAGTGGTAAGATATCAATGATATTTATGTATTACAGGGGCTTTGAAAGAGCAGTTTGGTGGTTTTGATGCTGGGATTATTCTGGCTGGTGTCTTGTGTCTTCTGGGTGGAGTGATTATGTTTCTGATGCCGTGCCAGCGAGTATGCCATCAGCGGGGAGAGCTGGCAGTGACAGAGGGTGAGAGGGAAGAGAAGGCATGATGGTTGACGATTCTGTGTTGAGTCTGGCTGTGCACCAGTGAAGTCCAATCTGGTAGGCCAGTAGTGGACAGGAACAGATGTTTTGTTTAGTTTTACCAATGGCAGAGAGCAGAATGTCTGTTCAAAGAGCTTGAAATGGACAGAATGATCTCTTGATACTACACATAGGCATTTGGAGTGATTGAGAGTTGCACTGAATTATAACAGAGAGAAACTCATGTAGACCTTAAGAAAAATCTTATGTATTTCTTGGCTGCACAAATCTTTAAAAAAATTAGAAGTTGCATAAAAATTTAATATTTTACAGAGAAAGAATGAAACTGAATAGGTGATAGTATGTATAGTATTTTGTTACTTTTATGCGGTCAGGCATATAGAAATGAATGGCTTTACTTTTCTGGCCTGAATCAGTTAGGTTACCCTCCAGATGTCAGCAGAGACATGATATTGTTATATATCTGTGAGATCCTATAAGATCTGAGTGGTAGATGTGAGCAGAAGTCAGTATTGCAAAAATTTAGGCTGTGTTGGCGGTATCTTTGATGTTATGAACAGAGTCGATATGAACGAAGGTGGGGACAGTTTTCTCTGTTTTAATTGTTGTGATTTTATCTGTAGATCTTGCCCTCCCCCAAGAAGTGTTTTTTTGCCTTGTTGTACGTAACAACACATAGTTGACCTCTTTCTGGCTTTATCATGCAAGGTCTCTCAGGCAATGTTATACATGATTTTAATATTGTGATAGTCATTTTCTCCATGGCTCTGTATTTTTTAATACAGAGAAAATAAATGTTTATATATAAAATGTATATTATATTACATTGTGCTTACAGATACATCTTATACATCATGCATCCCCCCACGGGGGCTCGGATTTATAAAAAGGTTCTCTGCTCCCACCTGCAGATGGTGTAGGCCTGCCATCAGTGAGGTGTCTCCCATGGAATGCCATCCTCGAGGTTCCAAGGGTGACATCTCTTCTCTCTCTCTTTCCTTGTTCCTGTCTTCTGTCCTGCTTTCTTTCCTCTCCTCTTGATGTGTAAATGTAATTCTCTGTGTTTGATACAATATAGCTGTAGTTGTGCTGATGTGTTGTTAAACCACAACACATACATCATGTATATATCACAGACCAAAAGGTTGTGATGTTGAATACTCAGATAGATATTTTACCCCATATGTATGCCATAAGTATTCTTATCTCTGAGGTAAACGCTATTTGATAATGTCAGTTCTTACAGAGAACTGTTTGGAACTTATTTAAGAAAAAAACAGTGAAAAACAACCTAAAACAGCTGTTATAGTTTTACCCACCCTATGCCTATATTATTACTATACACATAAAGATTTTTCCTGTTAAGTTGACCAGTATGTATATTTTATATATACACTGTACATGTAACCCTGATCCTGTTCAGTTGAGAGGTGATTGTTGGCAAGATACAAGCATAGATTTGTGATATGACTGGCCTGGAATTTTTATTGACATGCATATGTTGTTTGAAGCCTGTCAGTCTCAATTGATATCACATATTCTTACATATTGTTTATATTGTTTCACATACAAAATCTTGTCTTTGTTTTCATCCAGTTTCTGAAGGTTAGGTTATGAGCCTATTATAATATCAAAATGTTGATCAAAATTAAAAACAGCTGATGAGACGTTGGTTGTTCATAATGGCAGCTAGATGCTGAGATAGGGTGGGAATTGTCACTTGAGACAGTGTGATTGTTTGACAGGATGGAGATTTAGGAGTAACTGTCAGGAGTTGATCTAAAGCCACAGTTGTGGAAATCCAGTGAAGCATCTGTAGAGATAGATTGTCGTGAAGACTCAATCACTTTGTGCACATCTGATGCACCTGTGAGACAAGACAGCGTTTTTACCTTCAGCCTTGCTGCCTGTAAGAGGTCCCACACAGTAGAAGTCTAGAAGCAAAAATTTAAAGCCAAAACTCAGTTTTCTCAGTTTGAAAAAAACATTGTTTCCCTCGCAAGTAAGCATATTTTCCTATGCATAGAAAACTTTTATGATTTGTTACTGTAAGACATTTGTATTGCATTTTGTGAAGAATATTCACAATAAATCAGGTCATATAAATCTTAACTCCCATGTAGATATCATCTCATGCACCTGTATGTGTCATTTTTAAAATAGCTCTTATCCCATTCTGGGATCCACTTTTTATTGTAAATGAGTCAAATTGGCGTTATTTGTGGTGACATTTATTGGATCAGTGTCAAGTTCTTGAAGAAAAATTATGATACGAATACTTCATTTATCTATAAGCTTATAATGATAATGCTCGTACAATATTATAAATTTTTTATTTGCTATGTGAGTAGCTGTTTTACAGCCAGGGCATGAACGTTTTCTGATATCATATCATATGGCACAGCTGGGCTGAGCCAGCTTGACTCTGAGCACAATTGTGACTGAGCTTGTTGTTGCTTATTTATTATGTTCTACAACATAACACTTGTGTGAAATTTATACACATTTTTATTTGACTCTCAACTCAGATCTGCCATTTTACATGTATTTTATTTTGCCATTTGTTTTAGTTTGAGTAGTTTGAGGGATTCATTTATGATCTCTAAAAGATGATATTAAACCTTTTTATGTAGGTTTGTATACATGGCTACATATATGTTGATAAGAAGTATTTTATCGAAAGCTGTTGCTAATAAACTTACTACTTCATAAAGCTTATGAATATCATATGTAGATATTTTTTTTCAAGGATGTAAAAGAAAAGAAAAGGAAAACCGTGTTCATTACATCAAGTGAAAACAGAAATGTGTGTTCCATCTACATATGAATGTAATAAAAGATAATGACTCTTTCTTTGTTGGTGACATCCTCACATTCAAAATTTTTTAGATTGATATTTTCCTTTCTCTTATTATCTTCTGATTTTCTCATCATTGGTCTTATTTTTATCTTTTATCAAATTGTGAAGTTATATGAGTGCATTTATACATAGTTAAAGAAAAAAAAATGAAATCCTAGTCTCTTCAAAGTGTTGCAGATGATGATGTCAGCAATGGAAGAAGGATCAGGACTCGCTGCAACAGTATCATATTCTCATTTTCAGTTCACATAAACTGCCAAAAGCCCTAACATCAGACTTTGTAAAATACACATTTAGTTTGATGCACTGAGCATATAGTCAACTATTGACCTTATTGAACTGGAGATAGAAGAAATTAAATTAATGATAAACCTATTGTTTGGAATTTCAAGAAAAGTCGGTGTTTTAACTGAGTTGTTCACTGGTGGATATTACTTACAGGATACAGGAAAGCAGCTGGACTCGGACAGAGAAATCAGTGGTTGAATGTGACGAAGATAGTCCTATATCACTGTCTTTATGTTATAAATGAATGGACATTCATCTGTGAGTAAGAAAATATTGCTCTTATGAGCAGATTGTAAGTATAGCAGGATGTTGTCAAGAGAATAATTATTTAGGCTTATGTGCGAAACTGGTGATTTTTACTGATATTCATCTTGATTTTAACCTAATGCTGAGGGCCATCCCCTGTCTCTTCATTTTTTTCTCCATCTCTGGCTACAGTCAAGCTTGCTCAAAACTTTTATGAAAGAATATGAATTAGGTTTTACATGATAGTATTAACTCAGCTCGGTGGGAACATTGGCATACAACTCATTTTAACTGGCTACTTGACATTTATTAGATAACAGTACCATGGCAACTTAATATTTATGTATAAGATAGCAGTGGTAGCTCAACACCCTCTGTTAGATACCCATGACTCATGAATACATGTATAATGTATTATAGTACATGGCAATGTCTATTCTGAAAGTGTAATGATTGTCCTTATGACTAGTGCCGTCAATGTACATTGTATATATGTAAATTATTCTGAAAAGTATGAAGCAAATGATAACTGGTATGAACCAATTCTATCTCTACTGAAGTCAACGATCATGACAGGCTTGCCATTGAAAGCATCAACCATGACAGGATTGACTATTTGAAGGCATCGAGCATGACAGGACTGGTCATTTGAATGCATCGAGCATGACAGGCATTGGTCATTTGAAGGCATCGACCTTGACAGGGTTTGTCATTGAAGGCATCGATCATGACAGGACTGGTCATTTGAAGGCACCGATCATGACAGGACTGGTCATTTGAAGGCATTGATCATTACCGGACTGGTCATTTGAAGGCATCGATCATTACCGGACTGGTCATTTGAAGGCATCGATCATGACAGGACTGGTCATTTTGAAGGCATCGACCATGACAGGATTTACCATTGCAAGACTAGGGGTATGTATAGAATAGGTAGTAAAATATTACCAGTGCATAGTATTACATGTATGTGTGTTGTCTAGTCTCTATTAGTTGTCCATAGTGCAAGTTTAAGATATGGACTCATTTGCTGTCTCTCTGTGATGACATAGTGGTGATCAATACTCAGTGTATTCCTCATCGTATGAATGCATGTGTTCCATCATTGTCTTTTGATGGAGATGTTTGGCTTTTTTGTTCACACTGTGGAACACATTGTCTTCTCAACAATATGGCTCATTATTGAGTAGTTTATTGGTGTAGTTACTCGGTTAGTATCTACCATATGGCCAAACCTCTCACCCCATGTGGGTTCCCAACAAGTCCATTCACACTGTATGTCCCCATGTTTTGTCATACCCGGTATATACATATAATTATGTTTATTGGCTTTTGGACCAACGTGCTACATACTTTGTTCTGTTGATCACTTGATGTTGAAATTGTTACCTTAGAAACAAAAGTGACTAACTTTTCATTTTCAGATCCATCTGCTATATTTCACACAGAGGAAAATAGCTTTTACCGAATCATTAACATTTTTAGATAAGATTCTCTCAAAGCAGCATTTTTGGACTTTGTCAGATAGGATTCTTAAGTGAATAAGATGTTGCCGGTTATAGCTGAAGAGCGAGCGGTAGGTAGAGCTATGGCGCTGCAGATGGACATAAATGTATTTAACATACGCGCCAGCTCTGTCCCTGTGGGACGCTCCGAGAAGATATTCTCCCATGGCCCCAAGGGCGAGCCAACATAAAATTGTTTGGCATTCACCATATTATGGTGCAACTTTTTTTTTATTTGTCTATCTTCCTCAACGCGGATATCTACCCATTTCGTTAGAAGTTTAGAAAATGTGCTATTGAAGTGAAAGACAGAAAGGGGGGGGGGGGGGGGAGATGCAAAATTTTAGCAGCTATTTGCCTGAGAATTTTTCCCCAGTCCAACGAACTTTGTAGCTGACTGTGGTAGAGGAAATAGTCAGCAGGGAACATGTTTTTTCTCATGATGTTAGAATGCAAACTTGTGTCTTGTTACAGATCTGTCCATATTTGGGGAAATGCCTTCCAAATAATATTCATGTGTATGGCACAAATACTATGTCTGTTGTTTCTGTGTGTGGTAAGAACTGTCTCAACTGGAGCTTGTGTTTGCCCAGCCTGGGGTCCTGCCAGCCGCAGGAGGGCGTCACAGGATCTTGCAACGAACCCATTCCTCCAGGTGGGCCATGTTGACTCAATCACACTTCTAATAAGCTGTCAGAAAATGGCACTGCTATTTTTCTTTAATACTGCGTGCAAGAGGCATGTTATGCTATGCGGTACAGTTAAGTGGTGGAACAGAGCCAATGTTGACGTGGCTGAAGAACTGTTTATTTGATCAACACTGGAGTGTTTATGGGACAAACATGGCTCAGCCCTGTGTCTGTGTGATTGAACTCGGTGAATGCCCAGTAGGTGTGAATGACAGGCTTGTGTTCAAGCCCAATAAGTCTTCAGTTTCCGCCCTGAGGTGACATATTACATGAAATGTACACAATTATATCCAGTAAGCTACGGGGGGTCTTGTGATTAAGCGTCTGTTATTCGGCGAAAAATATGAAGGTCGCGAACGATGCAGGTTCGAATTTCAGCGACTCAGCGATCCCCTGGCTCATGGGTAGTTATACCCGACGTCTAGCCATCTAGGATATAGGCGAATATATTTCGAGTTTACGTAATGCATGTTGAAGAATTCTCAGCAGTAGGAAACGAATGCATCAATGAAGAATAGGCGGAAACATAAGAGATATGCACAATTTCCAAAATGCAAATTTCTGCCCGCAAACCGAGATAAGTCCTACTTTCTTTTGATCGAAAGGTTACATACATAATTTTGAAAAAAAAAAAAAATCCTCTGTGACTCGAGTGACTGTGCGGGTGGTTCGTACTCTTTTATGCCAGATTGGGACAGTGTTGTACATGTACTATGACCTGATCTATAAGTACAGTCTGTCCTGTCATGGCCCTTGATATCGCACACGCGCGCATGTGTGTATATACGTGTGTTTCACATTTCTTGATTCTTTTTTGGTATTGTTATAGCTGTTGTGACTCCCAACATCTCAGTGTTTTCAAAGTAACTTTTATATGATTATACAGACATACAGTGACCATGATTCGTGTGAGCCCAGTGAAGGTATTCTGTGATTTTTTTTTTTTTTTATTTGCACACCTGACACAGTGACGTGCCATTATCAAATAAAAAAACTGGATCAGAATTCGCAAGTCTCACGTCTTTGTGTTTGTGTAACTAATAGAGTTGATTTTCAGTGGCACAGGGTGCAAGTGACCTCTATAGGTCTACAGCCCAAGATCAGAACTGAGACGCGACACGATGAAATCGGGCGCTCGTTAAACTGAATCGAGAAATCACGAGTTTTTCAACAGTGAGCGAATTTTTAACGCAAATTTGTTTTCTTCTGCAAAGCCTTCTATATCAATCTAAAAATGTATTTATGAGTTTAATTTGATAAAATTGATTGGATAAAAGCCCAAAAATTACAATTTAGTGGCATGGTCTAACAAGGATTTTTAAGGATTTACAAAAGTGATCGGCCATTTTCTCACTAAATGTAGCTGCAGCAACAGGTCACCTCAGTCATCTTTAATTGCCAATATCTCAACTTCTACCTAAGGTAGAACGATCTTTTCACACACAGAAAGGGAAATGAACAATCTTTACAATGATATCAATAACTCCATATGCTCAAAATTTGACGAGAGCCTGATTTCATTATGTTGCATCTCAAATGTTTATCTATATGTAATTGGGAAATCGTTTGGACCAGTACCATTACCCACCTTTGTTAGACACCAGCGGTGTTGAACAAACGGCATAAAGAAGAAGAGGGGGAAAAAAAATGTACTTTTTGTTACAAGGACGCAGTAGCTCAGTGGGTATGACGTCTGCTCATGGAGCGGCGGGGATCGACTCGCGGGTTCCCCATCGGGGGATGACAGGACATGAAGATCGAAACCCACATTTTTTTTCAGTGACTTAACGGTCCCTGGCCTCCTGTGGGTAGGGAAGCCCGACGTCTAGCCTTCTAGGATAAGGGTGAATATATTTCGGAGGTCCCGTGTGTGCGTCACGCACATTAAAGAACCCCTGGCAGTTGAAAATCGATGGAAGAGTAGGCATGAGTGCTGCTGTCCTGGCAAAATTTCCAAATTTCTACCCACAAAAATTCTCAGCAAAAATTGGCAACTTCTAAAAGCCGAGATAATCCTATCTCTTAGGA
>JBCAUA010095584.1:0-10391 GCA_038406235.1 Peronia verruculata
TTACACGACCGCGTTTCTCAGACATTCTGGTGGATTTTTTTTTTATAGAGCTTAGTTAGATCATATAGATGTCTGCTAAGCGATTGTTTACATTCTGACTTTATTAAGTGCTATAGATGTCGACTGTAGTTGCAGCATTAAAGAAACCATTGGTTCTGTATTTGTTTACGTGCCAGGTAAGAAAAGTCTGCCAAATTTAAAAAAAAAAAAAAATCAACAAAGAATTTCTATTCACTTCCATAATTAAAATATAGCCTACAAAAATGCCGAAAACTGCGGGAAAATGCTCCAACGGCAAAAAGTGCGGCAATCGTGCGGCAAGTGGGTAAAAATGCGGCCGTATAAAGTGCGGTGCAGCCGCATTTTCTCGGATCACAGGTCATTGGACATATTCGCTGCTTTTTTCCTCATATAATGAGGGAAAAAGACAGAAATTGCGAAAAGATCGCGGCGAGGTGCAAAATCGAGACCACAGTGCAGCTAAAGGCAGAAATTTCTGCGGCAACGCATTTGCATGCGATGTAATTTTCTGGAGAGCAGAATTAAGGAAAAAACAGTACATTTGATGTATCTGGCCAAGTCAAATACAAATTAGATTGCAGATAGATCTAGATCTATCACATCAGAGACAAAGCAATAGTGCTGGCCTAGATTTCGGGATAAACTTAACAGTGTTTCCCGCAGAAAGTAAGTTTACAACCAGGAAGTGAGGCAAACATGCGACATTCGCAGTCTCTCGATTAGGCAAGGTAAGATTAGATATCAAATGCTTTTAACATTAGAATTTGGCTTAAGTCATTTGACACATCAAGCTGGACAGGAATGGACTAATTTATGCTTATGCCATTACCCAGTATATATACGTACTGTCAATTTTGCCAAAAGTGTCAGTCTTTAAGCTCCAAAATACTGTCTCATTCCATCTCTGATTAAGCATAGATGATTGAAGACCTCACACTGTATGACCATCAGCATCGTGCATTGCTTGCTATAGCCTATTCTGTATGAAATACCGGCTCCGGTATATTATTAGACCTACCATACTTTATGAAGTTGTAAATTACAAGTATTAACGCACAGCTGCTTCCACATAGTACAGAGTACATATAGGCCTACATGCACATCCTCTGTCAATTCTTTTTAGTGATTAACTTATGATCTGAAGTAAAAATTCCTCAAACATTGTCCATTACAAGAAAAGAAATAGATGTGTGTTTGATATGACGTGTATTACTTATAGTGACAAAATCTTTGAAACAAGAAAACGTTTTGAGCTTGTCTGTCCAGAAAAAGAGGCATACATTAATCGAAAACCTTTTCTGCCGTTCTTTCCTTCTGCTAATACAATGTTCATGAATTATGCATTCTGTTGCTTACATTTCTCAATCTGTCATCACCTCACTATTTAGAGTTAAAATAATGCTGCACAAAATATAATAATAAACAACAATAATATAATGTAATTAACTATGCACTGTTTATGCCATGGTTATCTTCTCCTATGGAACATGAAGACCCATCGACCAGGAACTGTGGACCAGTGGGCCAGGTTCGAAGTACATGCGCGTGACTTTTGTATGTTGACTATACAAGTGCAAGGGGCAATAGGGCCAAACAAATAGAAACTGAAAATGCAGTTGTTGAGATGTCATGAGCCGGCGAGCGAGCGAAAGAGGGAGATAGAAAGAGAGAACGAGATTCAGACAGAGAGACATAGAGAAAGGACAGAAGAGCAAGAGGAAAAGCAAAATACGACCGACACGCTCTCTTGACATTAAATTAGTACCTCTAACTGCTGCGATTTTTTTTTTTTTTTTTACAGATATTGGCAGGACATTTTACATGGCCTGGGGCATTTAACTTTGTCTGAATGGCATTTCTGCCTTTCAAAGTGTGGACAACATGCTGTATTCAAGGATTCTACGCGACCTCCCTGATGTGCTGTTTGCTCTTTAGTTGTTGATAAAACACCAGAGAAATAGGGTCATTTAGGTGCGTTTGTGAGGTTGCTTGATGTTTAATTGGGACGCTCTGCCATTGACGTTGTCCGGAATGTCTGTTTGTCTGAAGACCTCAGTTGCTCGCCAGCGACGCTGGGCAAGTATGGGAGCAATCTCACGTGTGTGTGAGAGCTGGTATGTATTTGGTATTGGCTGGTCAGCACGCAGGGCTGCATGTTGATTTGGAAGGCAGTTCCACAGACATTTGCCCGGATGTATGGTGTGTATGAAATAGACGTGGCTTTGTTAACTCACATGAGGACAAATTTATCAATTAGGACAAGACAAGAGAGGCAGAGAAAGAAAGAGAGAGAGAAAGAGAGGGCGTGGGAAGGGACGATGGGGTGGGGCAGAGAGGGAACATGATTGAGAAGATTCCACACTCTTCTTTTCTATCGCTCTTACTGAAGAAGAATCACGGAACTTCAATTGTGTGATTCATTCAAAGAGATCTGATGATCTTAGTGTTTCCTTATTACGTTACTCACTAGCTCTTCTCTACTCTTGGAAAGAGATTTGGACACACGGACAATCAAGAAAGAAAAGGAGCTTGGATAGTCTGAATGGATGGCTTCTAGAAAAGATCTAAACGTGTATTGTAGAATTATGCTTTATATATTCCTCCTGGTTCGTTGACAAAATCTTACACTGAAGTCTATCTTTTAAGCTTGACCAATCAGCTTTAAAATGATCTTGTAGGTCCTAAAGACAGTTCTGAGTTATGCTTCATGCCCCAAAATATCAGACCACTATGTCCAACTGTTTGTTTGATAATGAGCACTAGTCTCTAAAATGATTGACACAGTCTTAAATATTACAGGACAAAATGGACAGCCACAGAATTCGCCAAATATTAACTCTTTCAATGTGTTTTGTTGGTGTTTTTAATTTACTCACAAAAGTATCTGTAAAAAAAAAATCGAATCATAAACTTAACGAAAGCTTCATGGGAAAATCTTAAATGTTAGGCCCCCACTGGGAGAAAAATGATTTCCACTGGCACTAAAAAAAAAAAAAAAATAAACTGAATACTTCAAATAAAAGACTGTATAAATTCTGAAACAAGATATAATAATGCAGATGATTACTCTACACTTATACATTTGGGGCACGTGTGTTAACTCCCATAGTAAAGAAAAAAAAAAAAAAGAGAAAAAAAAAAACTTAAATGTAACAGGACAAAAATTTTAAGATGTTAATTCGAATTACATGTCCTGAATCTCTTGTGTGAGATAAATTAAGATACACCAACCTTGACGGCGCTTAAGAGGTTATTGTAATAAACTCATAGTATTCTCTGATGCATGAAATAAAATTGTAAACTTGGTCTTAAGGGTAACAGGACAAAAAATAATAATAATAATAAAAAATGGGAGATACATTAAGAAAAATTATACATGTAATTACCAGAACACAATGTATGGAAAACAAATCAACAATGAACCAGCACACTGTTTCATTCATTTGAATCATACTTTTACAAGAGTAGCTCTTATTTGTCAAATATATACTACAGCTAATCCAAACTATAAACATCAAGTTTTATCTCCACGGTCCATCAATTCCTTTAATTTGGCACCGCCCATGTTAGAAAACCCAGTACCAGCAATAGCCATCAACACTAGAATGGTCTCGGCAAATAGTAGTGTGGTATAAGCTCTTTAAAACCCCAAGACTGAATGTTATTTATTTATTTATTTATTTATTTATTTATTTATTTATTTATTTATTATTTATTTATTTATTTATTTATTTTTTTTTTATTTATTTATTTGATGTTAGTGACTGGGTTTTCATTTTTCCCCATTAAAAAGTTAATGGTAACAAGGACATAAAAGGATAATATTTTGTCCTGTCTGGCCCGTTATGTCTATGATGGCCACCTTATCTTCTTCTAATAAGCAAATCATAGTGAAGACATCAGTTTATTGTTTCATAAACTTAATGATTCTCTTCTTAATCTAGAAGGATGTCTACTACTCTAGATGAGATGGAACTAAATTAATTGCATAAATCGTGAGCAGGACAAGATTTACAGTTTTGTCTATTGCTTGTTCACAGATTTATAAATCCAAGTGCAAAGTCACCACATTCACAGAGTCAACTGCAAATTTTATTGTAAGTTCAAGGTCTCTCATATTGGGTGGTCAGAAAAATCAATAGTGCCCGCAAATTAACCAATTTATGTTTAAATCATAACACAGAATTCAACGAATCTTAAACGTAACGATCAGACTTTCCGCGGACGAAAACAATCGGAGGTTTGAAATGAAGTGGTGAGGCGGGATAACGCTCATAAAACTCGGTACTGGCAAAAATGAGACTCACTTCCGCCTTCAAGGTTTGCGCGAAATCAAACGGTCCGATCTTAATCATAACAAACGGACAAAAAATCGGGCGCCGACGTTGCATAAGCAGGACTCATCTATCAATTTTGAAGTTTCGCATTTCAGGTTGTAATGTTAAACTTATTAGCACATCACAAAATCCAGCATTTCTTTTCTCATTTGAAAAGAAAAGCTTAGTAAACATTTTAATGAAAACGCGGGCAAAACGGGTTATATTTAAGTCCGATTTTTACGGGTTTCAGGAGCAAAGAGTCTTTCTCTGAGAGTTCATCTGACTTCATTGGGATGAAGATTTAATTGTACCGACTCTTGCAAATGTCAAGTGAATCATTTTGTTCAAGTGACGAGAAGAAATTGGCTGTGATATAATAACTGTAGAAAATGTAAGATATTGGTAGGCAAAATTCAAGCATTTTCTACATCGCTAGCCTTCAGTTGATTGCACAGCCAAAGATTGTCTCCCCTAGCTTCTACAATACAGTTGAAATGTAAATCGCAACATTTCGGAATAATTGGAATAAAAAGCCCTTTCAGTCATGAATAATTTGCATATATGTATAGTTTTGTCAACAAACCAAGTGGAATTGCCCGTATATGCAAGAACCAGCACCAATGTAATTTTAAACACGTGTGAGTTCAAGCGATGGATTACTATTCCTGATCCTTAGAGGGTATCTGTAGCCTTTTCATTATTCTTTTGAAAGACAGAGGCAGAGAGAGAGAGGAAAAGAGAGAGAGAGAGAGTGAGTGAATGTGTGTGTGTGTGTGTGTGTGTGTGTGAGAGAGAGAGAGAGAGAGAGAGAGAGAGGGAGAGAGGGAGAGAGAGAAACGCCGACTGCAAATAATCCCTGACAGTAAGCTTAGGAGAAGCCGAGCTGTTTGGGATATAATTATTATTCTTTCCTACTTGGTGTCCTGGTAAAGGTAACATTTTCATAAACTTGTAAGAAACGGTAACTGGTCTCTGTTTTTATTTTATAAGTTATTATAAGAACATAAATCTTTAATAAAGTATAGTGTGATAATCAATGGAGCTAGATCTATATTGTTAACAATGATAATCGGTATTACAATGTTTGTAAGTGTACCTGTGTGAGGAATGAGTGGCGTCCATAAAAATAAAAATCAAATTGCGGGACAATGAGAATCATGGTGGGTTTCAAGAGCTCGGGGGTGTCCGCATCATGGACATCATATGCATGCCAGCAAACACGTCACTGCGGACACTTTGGCTGACTATTACAGGCTCTATCCCACATTCCGAAAGGAATCGCTGAAGTGTAACTAGGTCAGTGGGGACAAGATTGAAAATAAGGACTAGACAACTGTGACTAGAACATGTATTGTATTTTACGCCCTCAAACATGGAACGAAAAGGTAACTGCTTTCATACTTATTACACAGCCCAGGCTCCCAGGCATGTACGAGCAACACATTTTGTCTACTTTCGTTTATTAGACTCCCACTAAAACTCTCCTTCGCCGCAACCTGGAGATGTAGTGCAATGTTTACTAACGGTCTAAACAAACCATGTAGCGTTGAGACAAGAGGGTTTTGAATGAGGTGAGATGGGCGGAGACAGACCGCCAGAGGCTTTCCAAACACGCAGAGGTTGGATGGCGCTTGTTTGTTTCAGAGTTGACCCTATACACGCCATCAGCTACCTGCCTGACATACCACTGTCCAGTTTCAAGGATTTTCAGTGGCACGTTTAAAGAGAAAAGACATGGCTGTCGATACGATGCAAGACTGTTAATGGACATGTTTCATTCTATGCATCTGAATTCTAAGGAACTCCTTGAAAGAACAACAGTTCAACAGCTAAATGTGTGGCTTTTATTACCCTCCATCAGCCTCATTGACCCAGTGTTTAAAAAAAAAGAAAAAAGGTTCACAGTTTTTTATAGGATATTTTAAGCCAGGTACGAATTCCAATTATCAACGTTAGCTCAGAAGGCTCAGATCAGAATTTAGACCTTCTGTCATTTTCAGGCATTAGTTTTTCATTTCATCACCAGATTACACTGCTACCTTTGAATATGATTTTTTGCCTACTTTTATTATTAATGAATCTAAATAATATCTTTGTTCGTCCATCCCTGTCTAAAACATCGCACTGTTCAACTTCATGGTTACTCTATCACGTCCTATCAATTTCATGGAGTAACACAGCTATATCATTTTCTGCAATGATTCTCGTATGATCTAAAACAGTTATATCTGTTACCGTACTGAAAAGGCACGTATTTCTGAAATTCTCTTCGTCTAATAATAGGAAATCAAATGTATCGATCAGTTAACTTACTGGTTCAGAGCCCCCCTTTACAAAATCTTTCCTTTGATGCTCTCATTAGCACAGATTTTTTTTTTTCTTTAGGAATCGTAGCCTAAATGCATTCTGGCGTGTATTGTAAAGAAAGCTACGCTCTTATCTGTTTGTTTATCTGCTCGTTTTACTACAGTTGTTCTCTCTTCTGTGAGAATGCAGTGCCTCTAAAAATCAGCATCATGTATACATTGCAATGTCAGAGATCATGGCGGCACATTTTCCGATCAGGTATGCCCCCCTCTCCCCCCAGTCATGACATTCGTGGACCATTTCCAGTTCCAGGGTCACTTTAACGTACAAATCATTCCCGCCTAGAGAGGCCATCTTGGCGCGGGCATCTAACCTTGACAGAGTACAAAATTTTAGATCATCTCATCGTTAACATTCATAGAATTCTCTCCCTTGGCGAGCCACCATGACAAACAAGGTGCAGCTGAGGATTTGGCTATAAAACTCATCCTTAAATCTTCACTAGCACATCCATGTCAACCAGTGTGAAGGTTGTGGTTCTATTGTGCAAGAAAGGGATTTGTGACTGAAAATCAAGAAATTATCACTGTCCAGCAAAGCAAGGTAAAAGCTGGCGTTAATTTCAAGATTGAAGGTGTCACTTTTATTTGATTTGACGAACATTAAAATTTTATACGTGAGGGCAAACAAGTAAATTTGGCTTATAGTTAGTGAAGTCGCCTATGCCCTGTGATTTGACGATATTGCCTGTTTTACGACAGTCAAGGATGTCGTTATTGTTATTGTCATGGCTGTTGATACGACGGAAGACTGTTAATGTTAATTGGCTGTGGCAGGTATGTTATATATAATAACTATTATACCTCTTGTTTTATAATAAATAAATAAATAAATAAATAGATAGATAAATAAATAAATAAAATAAAAATAGAAATTTAAAAAAAATGAAAACAATTAAGTCCATAAATAATTTCCATAATCAGTTTCCAACACAAATAAGGAAGGCTGTCTCAGTATCCCAGCTGTGTCCTGGGGGCGAATTAAAAGTCTGACTGCAGGCTATGTAGTGTTTTCAGTGTTCTATCTGCATAAACTTTTGCGGGTGTAAACTGGTAAGGTGAGAATTTCAGCCCACAGTTCTTTGTGCCAAATGAATATGATCGACAAGTTCAGCATTTTTACATCTACATGGTTGTGAGAAATTACATAGATCTAATATACACACATGGGCAAATGTTCGTAGGTATCGGGTTCTGTCGATGCATATGTGTAAATGGAACCTTCTTCCTCACTTAGCTAGTGCGGCTGCTGATTATGAATCCAAAGGGTGCACATTAACTGGTGTGACTACAGTATTAATTAATATGACTAAAAAGGACACGTCTCACAACAATAACCTTTTTCATTTTGTTTAATCCTGCTAAAGCCATTGTGTTGATCGTGTCACTCTGTTGACAAATTTATTAAGCTTGGTTAATTAAATTAATTGCCAGATACTAGATAGTGCTTTAGTTCTGTCTGTTTAGAGACCAGAATTACACAAGAGAAGAGGAAATGTCACAATGTCACACCTCGTGACATGATCTGTGACGTCCCCCTAGTCTTTTCCCTACCTATGTATACGGCCGAGATAATCACCACCAGGAGTTTGAAAGGCATAAAGAGAACGTACCGTAGCTTATGTATATAGACTTGTTCGGAATTCCGATTGTTCTTGTTCAAACAGCGACTAGAGAGTGTTCATGACCATTCTGAAACTTGCACTCAGTGACAAACAAGATCAGCAGTGTGCACTTAGTTGAAATATGCATGCGTAGCCACCGAGTACTGCATTGTCATGTACTGTCCTTTTGTTCACACTTTAAAGGGGAATGCGGGGTCCTGAGAATGAAGTTTTGGGACTGAAACATCAAAATCGGGATTTGATAATTTTCAGATACTTTGACCTCCTTTGATACATGTACCAGAAAAATAAAGGATGGGACCAGAAACACGTGCTTTATGCCCCAAAACTGTACGAACACGGCACCACTAACAGACTGTATAGAGAGATTATGAAGATTCAATTGCAATTTTTCTCAATATGTATGTTACCTTCACTTTTTTCCCTAAAGCTTTTTGAGCACCAATTTACTTCAAATTTTGAATATACTTTTTCCAAAGCATGTATTTCAATGATATCTGTCGCTTTTTTCTGAATTTCATTTCAGTTTTTGAAAAAAAAAACAAAAACTGGATATTTGGTGGAAAATTGCGAAAAATTTACATCCTTCCATTATGCATATATTCAAACAATACACTTTCAACAAAATAGTTAATTTTCAAAACACAAAATCCAATATCGCTGCGTTGTCATGACAACTGGACGCAAAAAACAAATATTTTCCCAGACTTTTGTCCTTACATGGATGTGCTGAATCCGAATTTGAAGCATAAAAAATTCTTCGCTGCATTTAAAAAATTATCAAAACCTGCTTTCTTTCCCCTTCCCTTCCCCCTCCCCTTAAAATTGTCTAGCTAATTCAAGTAACATTCCCACCACTAAGCAGCCTCCACAGATCAAAACTAAAACGTATGTCATAATCAGATGACTATCGAACCCGAGACTGGGGGAAGACTGTTAAATTTGGCACCAACGACGATTCGGCATCAGATAAGCTTGCGCTTCTCTAGAGTTTGTCCTTTATATACCGTATTGTTAACAACACTTCAAAATGGCCCGACTGATTTCAAATATATTTTTACTCGACGACCTCACATAATAAAATAATTAACAGTATCCATTTAAATAGTTGGAAACCGACTTTCGAAAGCAAGCATAGGAGAAAAGAAGTGTTATTTTGTTATGAAAGAAGCTGACAATGAAATATTGACCAGCCACAAATCAAAGGCACAATTTTAAGCAGATGTCCACAACCACTTGGGGATTTTCACTTTTCAAAATCAATATTAAGTTTGATTTGTCTCTAACTAAAAGAGGGAAGGACAGAAGAATAAAGGAAAACACGAAAAGTCGCCACAGCTAGCACAATAATCTGGGCATTCTGTGAATGGACGGCATTTGCGTTAGCATCTCTTTCAGGACAACGACAACACTAATCTGGTCAAAACAAGCAAATTTAAATATAATTTGACAGTCTTGTCATTACGTGTCATCTGAAAGTGTTAGACATCGTTGTTGTCGAGACCAGTGCGGGAAAATACTGACACATTGTGCCAAAACACTTCTAAATGCTGCTCATCTTTAGTTTTTCTCTCTTAGCCAGGAAATGCTATCAATGCTCAGCAAACTGAGTGGGCCGAAAATTAGTGTGATGAGAGAATATTTTTTTTGAAAAATGGGGATCTAAATTAAATCCAATTAAAGTAAATGTTAATGGAGCCATATTAAAATACAATGAACAGCGAGCAAATGAACAAACACAATTATATGCACTGTCGAAATTTTTTCGGATCGTCCAGACAGTTCAAAATGAGGATATTTGCTGGCTTCTTCAAATAACAGATCTTGAGCTCAATATTGAATAAATACAATGCGGTGGAATTACAATACAAACGCCTTGTTTGAATAGCAAAATAGCCCGGTGAATGAGTGTATTTAGCAAGTGCCGGGGTAATCATGCATTAATTATTATTTGGTTCGTCAACATTCTGATTTGGTGCAATGTTGAACTATCTAATTTGGAAAAAAAAAAAAAAAGGGGGGAGGAAGGGCGGGGGGGGGGGGGGGGGGGGGGCAATGCC